>JAUYWI010106417.1:0-11181 GCA_034780595.1 Parotoplana pacifica
ATAGTTAATTTGGAAACTCCAAAATCAGTTTGGAAATTCCTTTAGCTATTAATAGAAATTCCCAAACCAATTGTATGCATAGATATTCTTATCCATATGAAATTGATTATAATATATATTATATTTGCATTCTTCACTTTTCCCAATGGTGCGTATATTTTGGGACACCCTGTACATATAGGAACCTTATAAGTTCATTAGTCTAATTTCAATATTTATGAATGAAAAAGCAAGCATCAATGAAGTTTTCGGGTCCCCAGTCTAAGTGACAGTTGTCTAAAATAAGAGGGACAAATGTCAACTGTACACAGAAGAGAGTAATTGCTAATCTCTGAACCGGTGCCGGCCAAATTTTCACAATCAAACATTTCCTATGCGTAGTGGGGGTAGTTGAGCTACTAGCGAGATGGACCGGTTCGAGACCTAATTGTGGCAGCATTATAAGTTACCGACTGGGATTTGAGAATGAGTGCTCATCGCACCTAGGAACCCAACCTCGGACCTACCTGGCGGTACTAAGTCTATCCACCACGGACCGATATAGAGGTTGTAAATTGGCGGTGATGACACCCTCCCTCTCCTCAATCACCAAGGTGACTGCTAAGCATTTGCGGCACCGTGTGTAGCTTGAAAATGTACACACAACTTTTTCTGTCATAATGGCCGTGATATTCAATCATAACAATGAGCTCGATATGGGCTTGGTGGGATCCAAAAAGAGAAAGAAAATATGCAACAGACAGAGGCGTATTCCAAAAAAAACAATTTGATTTCATTGAGAGATTTACAGTATTCGATTTGTCGTAGGATTATGCATAATTTTGTGATATAAGAAAGGTTGTAATAATAGAGAAACCGCACATGAAAAAGCTTTATGATACAATTACAACCATAGACATTTTTTGTATCTAAGACGTACATTTCTATGAATACAACAACTTCCTTTGAATACATGAAGCGATTTCACTGTTCGCACTTGTCGCAATAGCTGACGAATTGATTAGATATACGATATAGAATCCATATCGTTTTTGTAGCAAAGTATTACCCACTTTTTTGTCCCCAGATCCCATTTTTGTCCACTATAGGAAAATGCATTCTGGGATCGATAACAAATAAGCATTTATTCTACATACAGTACAATTAACAAAAATATCGATGCATCGATGAAAGCACCTTGTGTTCTAAGCTGATCCGAAAAGCCTAATCACAAACATTAATCAATAGTACACAACTACAAATTCACTCATCAGCTGATTTAGTAAATGACAATTTTTATTCTTCAAATGAATTTTCCTAAGAATACCTTTGGGATTTAAAGTATGGTTCGATTTTTTTCAAATATTTTATAAAATACGAAGATAACAATGAAATCATTTTCCATCGTTTTCCAGTATTTATACAAACATTTTGGTTGCGACATTTCCTTTCATATTCTTTTTATGCGACTAATTATGCAAGATTGCTATCTGACTAATTCAGTACAATTTCTATGCGACTAATTCAGTTCGATTTCTATGCGACTAGCTCTATAGGATTTATGTGCGACTGAATGTACGAATTGCATTCCATTAATTAGGTACGACTTTTAAATGCGACTCATTTTGTACGAATTGAAGGACCGGGCAGCAAACCGAGAAGGATGGAGAAAGTGGATGCCATAGAATTGAAGGACTGGGCAGCAAACCGAGAAGGATGGAGAACGTGGATGCCATAGAATTGAAGGACTGGGCAGCAAACCGAGAAGGATGGAGAAAGTGGATGCCGTAGAATTGAAGGACTGGGCAGCAAACTGAGAAGGATGGAGAAAGTGGATGCCGTAGAATTGAACCTGCCTAATAACTGATTCGGCAGAACACTATGGATAGATAGATAGATAGACATGTCAAGATAAAATAGGTCATTTGCATTCTTATTCAACTACAGCCAAGATAATTATCTCCGTTTCATTATCTGACATGTATCTGGTACCTAACCTCTGTTTATTCTACGTAAATACATTCACTAAATTAACCTCCATTTTCCAGATTCTGAATCCAAAAGTGGATTGTAAACATTTAAGAAAATAAAAAGGCTAAAATATTAATTCTCTCAACAATTTCATTACGCAACATAGCTTACAAATTAGAACGGAAAATATTGAAAATAGTTAGAATATAAGGTTCGAGATTTTTACATCTCATAGACTGGTCAAATATACCGAAATGCCCTTTTAACTACAGATAGACATGTCAACATAAAATAAGTCATTTGCATTCTTATTCAACTACAGCAAAGACAATAATTCCCTTTCGTTATCTGACATATAGTACCTAACCTGTGTTTATTTTAGGTACCTATGTACTTTCATTTCGGGATATCGATTAAATAATTACAATTAACAACAATAAATATCAATTTCCATCTGTTCAACATAAATATAATAATATATGTAGGTGGTCCATAATTAACTGCGTTTTTTAAGAAAATAAAGAAATATATTAAATAGCATTGGACATATAATACGTGGAGAAGAAATGGTCAAAGCAATTCTGGAAGGTTGATTTCTAGGGAAACGTGGAAGAGGAAAACCAAGAAAAGGAATGTTAGAAGAATTCAAACCAAACACCTATAGAGAATTGAAGAACCGGACAGCAAACCGAAAAAGATGGAGAAAGTGGATGCCATAGAATTGAACCTGCCTAATAACTGATTCGGTAGAACACTATAGATAGATAGTATTACTAAATCTATTTATTAAAATTGTTAATGTTTTGGGAATATTGAGAGTATTATAGGATATAGAATCTGGTGTAACAATTTGACAATTATTACAAAATCTCTCATCATAAATTTGGTGATAAAATGGATTACTGTCAATATCATGAATCTGTTTGAAGTGTTTATCACTAGCCAAAAAGAAATAACAATTGTAACATACATGTAGTTTCAGAAAGACCATTAAGATTAATAAAATCAATATTGTTATTACTACTGATTTTATGGAAAGCTTCATGAACATCTTGTTGATCTATAGAGAAATCATAAGATTTTAATAAACTAATAATATCCTTGATGAAACTTAACCTGATAGATTTATCTGAACTATTATTAATATTAGTAAGAATAGAAATTTATTCATTGTTAGAATTTAAATAACCATATATATTAAGAAAGTTAAAAATTTGGATTAAACTATTTAAATAACAAGTATTGTCTAAATTATGTGTACACCTTTTGGAGGATTGTGACAAAAGAAACAATTATTTGTGTAAGAATTAACCGTATTAAAAGAAATGCTGGCATCAGAATTATGAGGAATAGTATAACGAAAAGATTTGATTACTTCAGAATTACTATTAGTCTTAGAATCTAGAATATATTCGATTCAGACAACACCAATATCAAAATTGGCAGAATCTAAAGGATTAGGTATTCCTCATAATTCTAATGTCAGCATTTATTTTAATGATGTTAACTCTGCCACAATTAATTGTTTCTTTGTCGCAATCCTCCAAAAGGTTTACATAAGTGTATGACACATACCTGCATTAACCTTTTTGTATTTTATTACAAATAAATAAAATAATTTAGACAATACTTGTTATTTAAATAGTTTAATCCAAATTTTCAACTTTCTTAATATCAATGCTTATTTAAATTCTATCAATTAGGGATGTGGTTTGATGTGTAATTAACTACATTGACACTAAATTCTTATAAATCAGAATTATTAATAGATGTTTAGAAATAATATATTTATGTGTATTACAAAATAATTATACTTAATTTCTTAATTGAAGTTTAGTATTATAACCTTAATTTATTGTAAAGTAACTTGAAACGAAAAGCAAAATCTCCCTAGTTTTAGATGAATACCGTTTTTTATTTCAAATTTGCTTTTAGAATCAGATACAAAACTCAAAATCAACAGAGATTTTGAAATAACTTATTGTGTGGTGCTAAAATGTGTCATTTATCAACAGTAATTTTTATTTTTTAATAAAATGGGGTACAAAAGTTTGGCCTGTGTAAATGTTTTAGAAGTCTACTTTTAATATAAATTTTAAACTGTTTGGCTTGGCACATAATTTTGAAGTCTTTCATACATTTTTATTCAGGAACTTGATTCTACTAAACGAAATATGGACCAGCAGGGTTCTTCACAGAAAACACAGACTGTTCGCTTAAATCGTGCTTTGGAGGAAGTAGACAAGTTAAAATCCGAGCTTGCAAAAACTAAACAGGCAAGTCGAGATACGGGAGAGGCAGATAGGCGAAGACTTGATCAGTTGTTGGCGGAAAACAAACGTTTGGAGAAGCAAAAAGGTGAACTGGTAGCCGGATTTAAGAAACAGATGAAACTCATTGATGTTCTTAAAAGACAACGTGTGAGTTACGGACATACTTTGATCCATCAAATTATACGGGATATTTAGAAAAAAGCGTATATAAATACATTGAAATGATTTACATATATCTTTTTATTACAGATGCACATTGAAGCTGCCAAGATGTTGCAATTTGCAGAAGAAGATTTTGTTAAAGCTCTGGACTGGGCTAATTGAGTGTGTTAAATCATTAAAAACAACGTTTTTTTATTGCACTTAGCAGATAACGGAGCCCTTTACATTTTGAAAAGAGTTTGAAAAATCCAATTGGCTATTTTAACTCCAATGGCTTTATATTGGATTGTTGAAAATGAACTTGAGCCATTTTCATTTAAAGGTTATATGGTTTCAAAAGAGGGAAAATGTGGCTAAACTGGTCATAGGGTTTCTTGAATTAAGATTAATATTTTTGTCACAATCTGTCGTGATTATTTCTTATATTCTCATATTTCTGCCATCTCTTTTTCCTTTTGTTCATCTGATTGTTGCCTTGCAGATTTTGATGAAATTTGCACCTAGATTAACCAGGCATATTTACTAACTTACCCCAGATAACTACTTTGATGGCTAATTGACCACATAAATCTTTGTTGCATAAATTTATTATCATTTTTCCAATATTGCATATCAACAAGCGAAGGATTTGCAAATTTATCCTACATAACTATTGGGGTACCCTCAACATTATCGCCGTTTTGTCAATTTACTTATAGTCAAGTAACATTTATTTATAATTCAAACATCAAATTTACTAAGATAAATATAAAAGATGGTCTACACTCTACAGAATTGTATATAAATCAATTACATATATATACATAAATTATAGTAGTAATAGTGAAAATAAATCTATTGCACTAACTGATAAGATGGGTACCTACCTCTTACTCTAATGGTTATTTGACCACATGACATTTTTGTTACCATAGTTTATAGATTATTATGTAATCTATTGTTTTTAATTATTATTATGATTTTAGAAAACGTATATACTAGCTATTAAAATTACTGTACATAAAAAATAAAGTGCCCGATTTGCTTTGAATAACATAATCGTCCGTCCATATATTAGAATTTTATTTGTACGTCCCATTTTTTACTAATCAGATTTTATTGATTGGATCCACAATAACCTCTGAGAGACTATTATCTACTGGAGGTTAATGAACACCCAATTTTTGTTTACATATAATCTGAAAATTGTTTTGCATTTTATAGTTTGTGTGATTTTATTTCTATGTATCTTATACCATGGACTTCTATAAATAGCATTTATAGAAGTCCATGCTTATACCTATAATATGTATTTATTAAAGCAGCTGTCTGTTAGACGAGAACATTCAACAAGGCTTGGTACTTTTTGTTTATCATTTAGACATACTCAAAATTAAACAAAGAAATATCCGTGCTCTCCATACTTGATTGTATTCTTACTAATTGTGTTGAATCGATTTTCAGTTAACTTCATGAGGTGGTTTTAACATGAAAATGTTTGTCAGTTGTCAATCTATTTTGATAATTTCATAGTTTTGTAAAAAAATTAACAAATTTATGATTTGAAGACATTCTACATGAGCATAAATACTCTACTATAGAAATTGAATTTCTGAGTTTGTGAACCCATTAAAAAAATATTAGTAGAGATTTGTCATTATTTGTTTCTATTTATTTGACAATTTACAATCAGCACGGAGAAAACATCTTTCTGGTAATATTGGAGGTACTCCCTCCATTCCATTCCATCTGGGTAAAGAATCATTGGTAAATGAAGAAAATGAAAATTGTTGTTTAGAAAAAGGATCCTTGGCGTCCCTGTAGTATTGATTTCTAATGGATCTACTATGGGTACCTAGAAAAGTTATTTATAAATAGTGATCTCATCTAAAGTTCAATAAAAGACTTATCTCGGCTTCATTCCTAGAAGAAATAAAACAGTAGATAGATTGTTTGGTTAGCCATTTTTTTAAAAGATACATATTCGTAGGTATAATCAAATGTTGTCTTTATTTACGAGAATATGTAGTTAGTTCCTAATATTTTTAAGGTAAACAAAGCTATAAAATTATTCGGTGTTATAATAATTACCTAGCCATTGCACGCGTAATGACATATTGAACACGAGAGTTATCTGAGCCTATATCTACCTAAATATCCATCCTTCATGCAATTGTTATTGTCTGTTCACAATTTACCTAAGCTAAAAATTAGTGCTGTGCACAAGAGAGGATTTGTTGCTGCATTTGTCACCAAAGTACTTATTAGAAAACCAGGCGCAAACCGAGGGAAGCTAGCTGAATTTGGAAACCGCTAGAATTTGGAATTTACTTATCAGTAACATTATCTGTGCCGATTTTATTTTATCAAAAGTCTGAAAACTAGGACTGCCAAAAAAATAATTTAAAATATTTAATATTGAAATTTTCTATCAAAAAGAAGTAGCTAGATAACGTTTTAGTACTATACACTCTTGGCCAAAATATTGTACCTGTTTATCAATTATATAAAATAGCATGTTTATTGTGAAGTAATGAGTAATCAATGCCCTAAGAAAAGGAATATTGGTTGAATCTGCGTATCGATTGACTAATAGTTGTGTTGTGCTGTGATTGGTGGAGAAATTGTATGCAGAGCAGATTAATGACAGTTCAGTGACTTAACCGGTTTTCAAGAAAGGTCAAATTTATGCATTACGTTTCAGAAAATATGGTCTGAATTAATGGAAAATATGAATTATAGAAGAAGTTTAATTAGTTCAATGGTTCACCGTGTCCAATCTGTCCATGATACCCAAGGGGGTTACACTAAATATTGATTATGAACATTGACAATATCTTTTGAGATATTTGCAGATATTAATTGTATCTTGTACATTGTTTTTGTATAGATATATACCTACAATATTAAATATTAAACATGTTATTGTTTTTGTATAAAATATGCAATACATGCTATTTTTTTTATAATTGATTAACGAGTACAATATTTTTGCCATCAGTGTATATGGTAATATTTGGGAATTATCTTTAATCTGGAATCTTCGCCAGTTTCCCTTTAAATACTCTACTTATATACTTCATGCTATATTATTTAATTGTTAACCTTATCAATCGTAATATAGGGTGGTGCAAACATCCAATATCCGCTGACTTTTGTGGTAAATTATAATAATTCATAAATTTAAAAAACGTGTAGAAACGGTGTTTTTTTAAATACAAATGCAATTTTAAAATATTAACAAAATCAAAATACAGGGTGGGCAAAATGATCTGACACACTTGCAGGTTTAACAAAAACAAAATGAAATAAAGAATGAACAAAATATTTTTATTTTCCAAATGTACCTATAAACTATTTTGTTTTAAATATTACACCAACTGAATGGCCGTCGTTATTGTCCGCACACTGTCGAATGGTTCGCGCAAGTTGTCCTTAATGTGGGTTGTGCATCTCACTAAAAATTCAACCTTGGTGAAAAAAATGGATTTTAACTGATTTCAGTATTAATCAGCATTTTTGCATGGAGGTCGAAGAGGAATCCAAACTAGTGCTTAGTTTCCTGAGGCGCATTGGCCTTCTAGCCCGCGACTAGAAAGCGCCAGAACATAGAGAGAGAGCGAGAGTTATGGATAACTTACGCGAACACCTTCGATAGTTGTGTAGACAATAATAGCCAACATTTGACTGATGTAATTTTTAAATCGAATTGAACATATTGATCATATGTAGGTATGTACATTCGGAAATAAAAACATTTTTTATTATTTATTTTAATTTTCTTTTGTATAGCAAAGATCATTTTGGCCCCACACCTTGTATATAAAGACAATATTTGTGTATTGAATGACTCATTATTAATGCTTTTGCTACAGTTAGAGTTGCAGTTAGATAACAGTCGTGATTTATTTGTGTTTGTAATTCCTAAGAATTCCGATTATAGAATGTAGTAGATTATTGTTTGTATCTATCTACATATTGTGCAGGTTTCTAGGATGACAGTAAATGAAAAGAAAAACAGTCAGTAATGTTGACAAGTTAACAAGCAAATTGTTAAAACGTTGTCACCAGTAGTTACATCAGTTTTTATAGCTTTTATATCATCAAAACACACTGTTCTTGTAGCCGAAAATTTGAGTTTTTTGTTCATCATCTATATATTTAAAAAGAAATCTAAAATATATTACTCAAGTGTGCACCCAGTGAATCTCCCCCTAGCCTACGGGTCTGCTGTGAAAATTTATTTTTAAATAGGTAATCATTTTTTTAGACTTGAATTTTGTTATATTAAGAGGTATGTATTATTCTTTATAAAATAAATTGGAATTTTAAACTTTAAATTTTGTTCTACCTAAATGTAGTTTTCTTTTTTAAACGTTTTGTTTTTATAATCTAAATTTTTGTATGGTGTTCTAAAAGTAGTTTTAAAAAATATTAATGAGACTGTTGATTTCAAAACATCTAAGAAATTGAATTTGGAGATGTCGCTTCATAATTTAACTATTGGTTTTCTACTTTTTTTAGAACACAACTTTGGTTCAACTTATTTAATTTTCAGAAGATTTTAGTTATTTTTGATTTTTAATATACAATTCTTCATAAAAACAACTTGTCCAGGAAAACAGAGTAAATGATCGTTAAATAAAAGAAATAATATTATGTTTATAAGTATACGAATCAACTAATTTGATTAATTATTTTTTGGAGATAAAATTTAAAATGATTTTTATGTTAGAAATAAAAGCCACTGCATAAATTGTCAATTTAATTTGACGTCATTCTTAATTCATATATTTCCTTTTTAGATTCTACAAAATATACTTTAAGCATGGACGCCGCTGGTGATAAACCCAATGATTCTAATCGTGAATCCGAGTTAGATTTGTGTCCAATGAGTCAGGGTGCTGAAGCGCGCCTGTTCCGCTGTACTTTGCTCAACAAACCTGCAGTGTTGAAGAGACGTTTTGTCAAAACTTATAGACATCCAGACCTGGATTCCCGATTATCTGCTCAGCGGCTACGCAATGAAGTACGTTTGATGCAGCGTTGTCGTCAAGTCGGTGTGCGCACCCCAACTTTGCTTCATGTAGACATAGTTAGACGGGAAATATTTATGGAGGAAATTCGTCCATCACTCATGGTCAAGGATTACCTTAATTGGTTATTAGCGAAAGTAAGTTTTTTGTATTGCAGAATACTTTATCCACAAGATTGAAGGGAAGTACCATCTGATCGTTTAGTGTTTATTGGTTTTGATAGAGTGACCTCAATTTTATATATTTTAGGGTAACTCTGATGGCGCGAGTTCAATAGAAGCTTCCCTGCAGCGTCTTGCTTCCGCATTAGGATCAATGATTGGGACTTTACATGTTAATGATATTGTGCATGGTGACCTTACCACGTCGAACATGCTCCTCTTTGGTGAATCGGCGCAGTCCATTTATGCTGAACAAAGTCTTAATATTGTGGTTATTGATTTTGGGTTAGCCTATCAACATCGCCTGTCGGAGGATAAGGCTGTAGATCTGTTTGTACTTGAACGTGCACTTCTAAGTACTCATCCTAATACCGAATTTTTATTTTCTGATATTATGCGAGCCTATCGAGCCAGTAACATGAAAGGGTCACCAGATGTCATTTCTAAGTTGAATGCAGTTAGACAGCGAGGCAGGAAAATGGTTATGATCGGCTAATAATGTTAAAAATTGCATTTAAGATTAAAGAAACCCATTAGGATTACATATTAGATAGTCAAGCTATTCTTAGTGATATTTTATAAAATAATAATAATGATAAATTTTAAAAAAATTAAACAATATTATGGACGTTTATTAGAACTTTTATTAATGATTTATAATTAAACATCTGTATGTACATTGAAATATGATAACACTTTTATATATGGTTGGAAAAGGATTTTTTACGGATACAATCCACTAATTTAATGAATTTGTTCAATAATAAAACTACTAATAAAAATTAAGGATAGTAGTGCGACGTTTTGTTTTAATTTCAATAAAACATTCTCAGGAATGATGAGAATACTAAGTGAATTCAATCGTTGTATTCTTATCATATCTGACTATGTTTAATTGAAATTAAAATGAAAGGTCGTATTGCTATCCTTAATTTTTATTCTTAATTCTTAAGTGATAAGTTTTTATTTAAGGGAAATTACATTTTTAATGTCTTGTAAATAGGTGTATAATAATGTTTTTTATTGTGCGTATTTAATAAATAGAATATTTCATAGATTTCTTCTTTTGTTTTACTTATTTATATATTAATTAATTTTTTGTTTGATTGATTTTTGTCATATAAAATGGACATAATATGTGCCTACATTCTACCAGATTTTGTTTTTAAAATTGCTATAACAGGAAGAAATGATGGTATTTATGAATATTGTGTTACATTTTCTACTTTGGTAATAGTAGCGTAATGCACGTTGTTGGCTGAAAGGTTAATTAATTACTCTGGTTGGAAGAGTCAAATCTCGAGCCTCTCTGAAATTTCGTTTTTTTTGTTTCGCTTTTGGAATTTAATCAATACATGTGATTCATACATATGTATGTACATACATAGATATATACATGTCTATCTATCTATAGTGTTCTGCCGAATCAATTATTCTATGGCATTCACTTTCGCCATCCTCGGTTTTCTGCCCGGTCCTTCAATTCTCTATAGGTGTTTGGTTTGAATTCTCTAACATCTCTTTTCTTGGTTTTTCCTCTTCCACCTTCCAGAATTGCTTTGACCATTCCTTCTCCACGTATTATATGTCCAATCCAATCCAATTCTTCTTTCTTCTGAT
>JAUYWI010106428.1:0-11180 GCA_034780595.1 Parotoplana pacifica
ATAAATATAGCCTACATACATTTTAAAAGTTGTTAGACGATTGTTACACAACATTAGGCGATTCGACGGTTACTTCTTGTGTGAATATCGTCTCCTTTTAAAATAACAAAATGTAAAAAGATTAAAAAAAATTAAGGTAATCGAGTCTATCTGATCTCCAACTTTGGAAACATTTGTGAAAAATATCCAACATTTTGAAAACAAAATAGAAAATAGAAAATAATCTTATTTCCATTAAAAAGGTTTTTAAAACTAATTCACTTTCATATTGGTTGTGCACGCTAAATCATTAGAAAATGTTTTTGACATGGATTATGATAGAAATTGCTAAACCTCTATATGGAAGTAAATTTTTAAATGAAAATTAAGAATGTTTGTTATATTTATTATTTATAAGTTCAAACAACTATTACACTTCAATTTCATATTTTAATTTTATCTACCTCCTGGCCAACTGTGCAACAATTGAAGCTAATAATGCAGCTAACTTTTATGATTATGGACAAAACAAGACAGCGAATGACTGGCAGTCAAAATGAAACGGCATGTTTCAGTAGATATGATATTATAAACATATAGTAAAAATTTGACCAAAAAAAACTTGTTATATTATTGAATATAGAGTATCTTGATTGCAAAACAAAACAATTTTAAAGCGGTGGATATTATTTCGTTTATTATATTTCAATGAATTTTCGTAACAATTGTTTTAATATTTCAATGTCATCTATTGTTGCTAACGTCAATCTCCAAAACGATAATTTACTGAATCCGACACTTTAATAATTTCGAATTAATTATGGAGAATAAACTTTCTTGTCTGTTTCTCTTGCCTCCATTGGTCATATTGTGTTTATTATGTGCAACTTTTGTGTCATCAATTTGTAAGTATTGCGAATGGGTGTCATGGATTTGACTTAACAATATAACGCTAATATTAATAATATTGAAATGAATTTCTTACTATTTGAAAATGCTAATATTAATTAAAAAAAATAATTTTCACTGTAAAAGAAAAGTGATTATTACATAACAAGTTGCACTGAAATAAATTTGAATTTTCTATTAGATTACATTGCAAATTTTTAGTAAATATTATTAGAGTTTTAAAATTGCCATACTTAGCCACACAGTGGACAGTCTATTAAAAACAACACATCTGCCATGTGGCTAAGTACGGTGTTGCCCACATGGCAGATGGTATTTTTTAAATCCTTAGTGTCAGTTTTTTCTTGAGAATAAGTTATTTTACTACACTAACTTATCATTAAAATAACTTTTTCATAAAAAAAACTAACCCTTTTAAGGATTTAAAAAAAATATTTTTAACAATATTAAAAAAAAACATGTTCACTGTGTGGCTAAGTACTGTGTTTTAAAATTGCCTTGTTTGTAATGATAGTACTATTGTTCTGTCAAATCCATGGCAGTTTTGGTGTGAAAGAAAATCACTATTATTAAATTTCCATATATAGAAAAGTCACACTTACCAAACCCTGTAATGTAATTAATAGCCTATGCCTTTTAAAAACTTACTGCTGTTTTGATTAGGTTGCACTTCTGTTCATAATTCCATATACCCACTGGAGATACTGTACTAGTTTGTCACTTGAGTTACCTACTGTCATTAAGGTTAAGGTAATTAAAAAAACACTATAATATGTATTTTACTCAGGCAGGTGATGCATCCTTTACCCTTTAATTCCTCTATTTTTAAAGCAGTACCTCCTCTATTGTGCTCTTTTTTAAACAATCCTCTAATTTTCATAATTTTAAGAAAAAACATTTTTTAATGGAGTTTTGGATATTCTATCAAATATGCAGTCAGCTTCTTCTATTGGATCCCTCCAGCTTGTCCCAAATTAACCACTATTTTATCCAAAAACAATAAGATATATAATTTATCTTAGAATTTTCATACATTATGCATTTAATACAATTTTCCCATTTATAGAATACATCCTACCTATATTTAATAGATCACAATATATTGTTTGGGCTAAATACATTTTCATTTATACAAAACATAGATATCTATGTTTGGGCTAAATACAAGGACTACATTACAAGGTCAAGAATACATTAGTTAAGAACTTATATCATCTATATAAAAATGGTAAATATATCATACCTATATTGGATAAAGGCATTTGAGTTAAAGGTGCTGATGGATTACCAATGGACACTAATGGAAGGACATACTTTCCCCTCTTGTATCTGCTACTGCTAGATATTATATCCACTATTTTTACTCTAATTATTTTGAGATAGAGCCTTCACAAGCCTGTATACCATAAATTTAGAAATACTAAATTCTTTGAATCTGCCAATAGAAGTATTCATAGCACAATAGCCATCATTTTTATTATTATATCATGTTTGCTGCCTAATGAAATAAAATAGCCAACTATTTCTAATTAAAAATAAAATTGACAGATCACTTTGACAGTTGACTGAATGTTGCCAAGTTTTGTGTTACATTTTGACAAATGCATTTGTTTGAAATGATATCCTAAATTCAATAAAGATAAGTTTATGATTAAATATCAGTGTTCTTGAGTAGAGAATAATTCAGTTTTTGAATATTTTCTTGAAAGTGGACCAGTTACACTAGAACTGTGTGAAATTTTGTAAACCTTAAACCATGGGAGCAGTCATATTGATGGCTAATAGATTAATCCTGCCAATGCTTATATTATACTTTTTTTCTAAACTGCTTAGTTATAAAGAAGTAAAAATATAGCATAGTTGCTCACTCAAAAGTAATAGGAAAATATGACAACATATTTTCTATTCTCTACACTGTTTCAACAGAATTCAGAAATTTATTCCACAAATGTCTAGCATGTTATAAAACACATGTACTAGCCATCATCATGTACCAGCTTTTGCATGTCATGCTTTCGAACATGTCAATACCATGTTTGGTTTGGTTATAGTAGGAAATCAGTTCTGGAAGTTTCAAATTGGCAAGATGAATGCAGGATGCTTTTTTTTCAATATTTGCTACAGCTACAGGTAGCTCACTCTTGTTATTTGGAATAGTGCTAACAACAAAGCTTGTTCCTTCAAAATACATGAAATATAATAATTGTCTGCTGTCACATTATAACCACATTTGAAATACGGTTGCAGCAGTGTGTGCATAACATAGTTTACCAAAGATGTGTTTTTTGGTCGGAATTCATTTTAAAATGACTGCTGCCCCAGGTTTAGGTATACATTGCTAAAATCAGTAAGCAACTATACCTATGTGAATAAAACATTAGCTAGTTAATAAGCACAGCAATGGAATAAATGTCATCAAATTTTAACCCAAAAGTGCTTATACTTTAAAAGTTATTATCAAATAATGACAACATGCCGTCAAATTGACTGCATCCGTGGTTCTAATGTTTGAGAAAGACATTGAGCAGACAAAGTGTTCCAGGTATGAGGAGCATAAAAAAACGGAAGGCTCCTTGGGATTGGTTGGTGGAGATCTCAAATTGGTAGAGGTAGTTGGTGTGACAACAGACTGCAGATATGAAGGTGCCGTTATGAGATGACATTTGAAGACAAGGTGACACATTTTATAGTTGATCAAAATTAGCCAAAATGAGTGATTGTTGTCTCATGAAAAGAGAATTTATAGCACTTAGCCGGATCATGGGAATGTTCGGTAACACAAGTGGCATAATAATCACGCTTTGCTTCATGCATTAACTGGTTGTAGCATTCTGCTGAGAAATGAAAGCCTGGTGATTAGCAGGAAATTTAGAGGCATGCACTTTACTTTCAAACTTGCGACACAACCTTCTGGTCTTGGTAATCTCTCGATTAAATCATGGAGCAGATGCACGGAATTTAATTGATTTATTAATGATAGAAATGTGATTATTCAGATTGATTATCGAATAATTGTGGGAATCAACAATTGAATCATTACTGAGAGGAGGAGTGGATAGTATTAGCCAGTTCAGCTACAAGATCTGAAATAAATGTTTCAATATTTAATGACATCTATTTACGAAAGCAGATTTGTACAGTTTTAGTATTTGGTTTACTTAAGTTAAAACGGACAAAAATTCTTTGTAATCAGATAACAATAAACTGCTCGAAGTATTAGGTGCACAATAAATAGCACTGATTGAGAATTGAGAACATGATGGATTAGTTTGGGCAAGAGTTAATTGCTCCAACCTGCTGAAAGATGGAAGAGTGATACTGGAGAAAGAGAATGCGTTTCTGAAACCGATAACAATACCACCGTCAAGTTTAAATTAATCCCGTTGCAGGAATTGACTAGAGAAGCCTATGGGGGTCAACTCCTTGGGTGGTAAATAGTTCTGTGTACGCTGTCATGTCTCGGTGTGGCACAAACTATTAAGATCATTAGAATACATCTTGCTCAGTAGATTTGCGACACATTCTTTGGCAGATAGTGATCGCGCATTTTGGAGGCCGATTGTTACTTATTTGGTATTAGTTGTGGTGCAGGATTGTAAAGGCCGGCGCTGAAATTCATGGCAGCTACTAAATGTAGATATTGAATAGTGGCCAAGTACCCATTGCTTCATCATATGACCGTTATTCTCTGCAAGGCAGTTGAAAAGAAGTCCGTTCGGGAATGGTGGGACTAGGTCACCGTTTTGGAAATGGCACTGCAAGATGTTGGAGTTCATCCAGAGTCGAACATCCATATTGAAAACGTCAATAGCTACAGGTGATTATTTGACGTCACACTGGTGGTTGCGTTAGGCATTTTGTAGACGATGGAATGCCGACTGGCCATTACAAATGCATGGAAAATGTATTCTGACAACCAGTATTTCAATCATAATATCAAATAAGAGATAACATCTCTAATCTGTGGATAAACTGAACGGCGAATGCCAGAAGCTTCGCTAAAATTCAGTGGCTTAACCGGAATGGTAGCAACAAAGGCGCTATAAAGTCGGCTGATAATTTTACTTTATTCAGGCAGAATGGCACTATTGGGGACAAAGCTACAACTATCGATAATGTCTTCAAAGACCAGATACATTTTCTGGCAAATTAATTGCTGCAACTCTTAGTTTAGAGTGTATTGAATGCTAAAAAAGAAACTTTGCCTCAGCACTAGATATAGCCACTATATCCATGTGACTAATTGTTTGATTGGATAAGAATATTGGATACAATGTTGGTTAATTGTGCAATATACAGCTCCTGCTATTAATATTCGGTTAATATTTGGTTAGTGGTGGGAACTGGACTAAATAGATTTTGGGACTGGATTGGAGGTGTGGAGGATGAGTGGTGGTGGTAGCGACTCGAATGGTAGTCAAGCTGGCTAAATTTTGTATCTTGAGTACCACCATATCTTCAGAAAACAGTGGATTTTAAATTACCCAAGTTGGAAAAACAGATAAAATCACACCAGATTATGGTTTGCCCCAAAATACGAAATTCAGATCCAGCATATGCCATAAATATTTTGCGAAATACATGGATGTGAAATACAAACCACAATTAACAGAATGAACTAAGTTGAGCAATATTAAAAAGACCGAATAAAAATTTTTTGAGACAATATTGGAGCATAAGGTCAGGAAGGGGTAGAATGGAAAATGCAAAAACATCGCATAGTATCGATTAGGATCAATAAAACACCAACAAATAATTGCTAGAGAAAAATTGCATGAATATTGCACTTCCAGTTGTACCAAGTTTTGTACCAAAGTTTTAGTCAACGTTTTTTTGGCTACTAAAACCTTGCCACGAAGAGAAAAATTGCATACATTATATGGACCATATTAATAATTCGAATTTCTTCTTCAGATGCTGAAAGGGGATTTTCAGTTTTGAAATACATTAAGTATTATAGAGGGTCATCACTCTCTGGTGCTATTGATGCTCTATTAAGGCTAAGAATAAATGCTATCCCCTCTCCCTTTCCTTATTTTAAGCCCTCTTTTTAATCATTTTGCTTCCCCTTTTTTCCACTCCTCCCTTCTTTTTTACTTTCCCCTCCCCCTTTAACTTCTTTCCTCTCCTCCCTTCCTTTTTCGATTTCTGATCATGATTCTTAGTGCGTTTTATTTTAGCACAACAATGTGAAATATCTCCTGAGGAGCGAATCGAATGTGGCTTTCCGGGAATTACGAGATTTCAATGTGAATCGAATCCGAGATGCTGTTTTGACAATCGTATAAAGGCACTTCATTGCTATTACGCGAAAGCGGGTGGTAAGTCACTAAGTGAAATATGGTTTTAGTGCAGACAAAAACGTTAAAAAAATAAACCTATGGATACCATTCCAAACTACTAATTCAAACAGAAGTAAATTATCACAAACAATTTTTGCGGGCAGTTAATATAAATTTAACGGAAGTAAAAGTTACAGTTGAGATGTGCCAAGCTTGATATAGTTTTTCATTGGATGTCTGTCATTGATCACATTTACCATAAACACCAGAAGATTTGTTTAGATAATTTTTATATTAGAATTAGAAAAGATGCTAACATTCTTAATATTTACTGATTATGAGCAATCAGGTGTCTCACAGCAATATATGATCAAAGGCATGATGAGATTATTAAAGGAAGAAAGCAAATATATCGTGGACTTTGGATCATGCAAATTACATGTTATTAATGGTTGTGTGCAAAAGGTAATTCCGAAATTTGACTTTATTATAATGGTAGTAACTGTTGATTTCAAATACTTTTTTAAAAATCAAATTGTCCGCAAAGACGAACTTGCTGCTCTAAAAATTGAATTAGACTTGATATGAAATAGACGAACATTTCATATTGTTCAGGTAATGATTTGCATAGCTGATGAGGCCCAACAAGGCCGAAACAGCTGTCCTGGGTTATCACTTGCGAGTAATATAGATAAGTAGTATATTTTTATCAAATTATACCTGTTTTATATTGTTACTCTTAAACATAAAAACTGAATTGGACTTGCTAAGTCTTCAATTCATTGAACATAGCTCGAAGCGAGTATGGTTGCTGAGGGATGCACTGGAATGATATTTTGTCCATAATCTACCCAAGAAAGCTAATACAGATTCAGAATTGAAAGGTGACGAACGACTCATTCGAGGTTATCATTTTTTTTAACACAACGTCAATGAAGCAAATCTACATTTTGTATCCGAAATGCTTCCCATCTTCCAAAATGTTCAATTGTTCCAACACATGATGATGCAATAGAACCATATTTTCTTTGATGACAGCAGGTCTTAGTGGCTGTTTTTTATTACCTTCAGTCTGTAAAGACAACAAAGCTTACAGGATCGCAGATTCAACGACAGATCGAGAAAATTAGCTACTTATAAAATGTCGACTTCGGTTTCAAAGCTAAAAAATTTATTACAACTAATCTTTCTTATTTCCAATAAATATTTTTAAACATCGAGCGAAGGCATTTGATCTCGAAACCTCTTTTACTCTGACATCTGTGTTGAAACTAACGGATCCCTCTAAAATGGAGATGTGGAGCTCTTTTGCTCTGCTTCATTCTACTTGTTGGACATTTAAAGCTAACGCTGATATGGATTTTAATTTCGAAAGATTTGTTTATGTAGCGACACTCATCCCGTCAGTCAATAGAGAGGAAGAAATTCAACTACCGGTGAACGAATAGAAACATCTTGCCCATAATGAAGATATGTCCGTGATTATGGACAAATGGAAACAATTTGAAGATGATAAAAATAGCATCCGCTGGATCAATACTGCTTGTCCATTTCAAGCTAGACATATGTATAAATACCGAGTCATAATTTATATAACAACCTACAACAATGAACTCAGTAAATGTTTATAAATTCAGAAACGTTTCAAAAGTAAATGTTTATAAATGTAAATGCAGTACTGTAGGTAGATGTTTATAATAAAAGGATATCGGTTCTATAAGTAAATGCAAAATAAGATAAATGTATATAATTCTGATTTGTTTTCTATTTCATAAATGTACTCCTTTTTTGCCTAAATCTAATGTACAGTCAAGTCTCCATGACCAGCTGGGGGTATGTTCAGCTATGTGTCTCAAATTTATTGTTAACAGTTAAGTGCTTTATTTACTAGACTATTTTGAAGACTTAATGTAAGCTCCCACATATTTTTTTAGTTAATTTTTATCCGTCAGTTACTCAAGAGACGGAAACTATTGGACGTTTCAAATACAACATAACTGTCGTTGCTGAAAAAACACCATTTATAAAACATTATATGTATATTGATGAATTTATACCTAACAAAAATGAGTTGAAATACGAAGTTTGGCAACTTCATGAAAATCATCAAGAGACGAAAATCGCATGTAATGGTTGTGAACTTAGACTAGACAAAGGCAGTACTCAAACTACTTCTGGTGTTGCATTTGGAACACAGCTCATTTTTCCAAATAGTAAGTGAAATTATCTATCCCCTAAATTTGAAAGGGGTAGTAATAATCCTAATAGATGGCAATAGATTGTTAATTTAATAGAATATAAAAAGTTTCTGCTTTGAAATGAACGGATAAATAAAGATTTTACATTTTCGTGCATAATGTTGATAGAATTTTTCATACGAGAAAACAAGCTTATTCACTATTTTTTGTGAAACGTATTTATTTTCAGCAGATAATACCAGCTGATGAAAACCTAATTTTTATTATAATTCGGTATCCTACCTAATGTTCATACTATCAACACTAACAATAGAAGAATAAAATATAAATGCTCACATTTCTCAAACGGAGTATAAAATGAAAGTTAAACTTTCGTACGATGCTTTAGTTTGACGCTGGGAGTGTGTATTACCCTGCCCGTTATATGTAACGCAGTTGCAGCCCAGCTTATCACAATGGGAAAGAATCTACAGTAACAGCGTGAGTGGCCTTTAATAAAGAAATAGGATTGCTAATATGTTTTCTGACTATTTTCAAATTTCTCCTTTCTTATTCTACTGCAGAAAATGTTTCATATGAAATATACGAACATTTTATATTGCTCAGCCTCCGCAGGGCTGAACCAGCTGTCCTGGGCTATTGTTGGCAGTGTAAAATAAAGAAGTATTATGTTTTATCCAATTATAACTGTTTTTTATCTGTTTTTTTATTGTATTTTTATAATTACTCTTATCAAATAAATTGGTCTGGAGAGTTTGAGTACCCTTAATAATGAACCGGCTATTCTATGTTTTATTTTGAAAATTGTCTATATTTTTGTTAAAATATTCCTGGTTTTTTGTTTTTTTTTACATTTTTTTAAAGTGATAATAAAATGAAAGTTACAAACCTTGACACCCTGAGGATCTTTTTTTGGATAATAAGTTCAGAAGTTTCAAATAGATTGAATAAACAATATTGAATGTCATTTTAACATGGGATTTTATGTAGTTTATAAACTTTTTGAGGACGAAGAGAGAGCCTGAAAGACGGCCATGAGAATGAAGAATCAGCAGAGATACTAGTAAGTAAAGTGAGAAAGGTAATTAATATAATGCAAGATAATAAAGCAACGGGGTAGGACGACAGTACAGCATGGCTGAATTTGTTTCATACAGCTACCGAAGAAATTGGCAACAACTGATTGTGAAGAATACATAACCATAAGTCTGATAGGTCATTTAATAAAAATTCTACTCAGAACCATAATGAACAGAACAGACAAACGATCCTGAATTATCTTAGTGACGAACAGTATTGATTTAGAAACATATAGACACTATAGAGCAATTTTTAATTTGAGGATGTATGTAAAAGTGCTATAGATAACCAAAAGAAATATTCATTTCGTTCGTTTATTAAAAGAAACCTATTCACTAAGTAAAACACAATAAGCTAATAGAATGCCTGAAGGGATGAAAAAGATCAAAGAATAAGTCAAAACATTTATTAGAGCAAACAGCTAAAGTGATAGTAGGAGACTCGCTTTCAGAAAGTAGTAAGATTGAAAAAGGTGTGAGACAAGGGTGTGTAATGTCGGCGATTTTATTCAGCAGATACATACAGCATGTTTTCATAAAGTAAAAGACTTAAACGGCTGCAATGTCAACAGAACAGTCTTCCAAGACTTGCGCTATTCAGATGGTACGGTGATAGTTGCAGAGAACGAACAAACCATTCAAAATGTGCTTAACATTATGAATGAGAAAGTAAGAGGATCGGCATGAGAATAAATTTCAAAAGAGGAAAGTGATGATCGTTGGTAAAAACACAACAGCTGAAAATAGTAACATATCAGTAAACGAGAGCGCCCTAGAGAAAGCTAACCGCTTTATTTACTTGGAGCAATGGCAATTGCAAGAAAGACACAAAAAAGAATTCAGATTGCCAGGATAATTTTTTCGAACTGGCAAAATATTTTTGAAGATAAGCAATACATCAGTACTACAATACAAAATCATTTGGAAAGAGGAACGAAAGTTTAGAAATGTGATTGTGCAGAAGATTACTGATGAAGCACAATAGTTTTTAATTTGTATTTAATAACTCTTTTATTTTAATTTCATTTGTATTTTAAACACCGTATCCACAGGCGTAGTACCTAATAGGCCGATGATATCGTCGATGAATGAGTTTTTTGTTGTAAACCGGTAGTATATTTTTATCGACCGCATATTTTTTTAATCCCGCCCTGGTTTATCTGAAAAAGTAACATTAAAAATTACAAACAAAAGTTAATATAATTTTATCCAATAATTAACACAGACTTATATAGACACAGATTTAAATAATGTTATTTTACTTTTCAGAGCCAGAATTGATGAATAAATATTATCTGTTCAGAACTATAATTTCCAATGCAACACGATATCAACAGAAGTTCCAAAGTAGGTTGATCAAGGCGTTCCTTTGCATGAACTGTCCTCCAGTATTCAAAATTTGTTAATGGTTGTCACAAAATGTAGCAAAAACTGTCCTTCAATAGGTTAAGTTTGGAAATATTCCAATTTTGAGAATGATATGTATGTCTCTAATGTCGTTTGTTGTGAGTAATGTTGCTATTTTACAGGGTGGTGGAGAAATACAAAATCGGCTATTAAATAACAACTTATGGTTTTATGTTAATTGTTGTTGTTGTGGTGCCCCGCAGCTATTTAGCAGGTTCGTTGGCCGGAATCCGACCAATCGCCTCAACAAAAGCAGCCATCTCAGCGGGTGTGATGCATTTGTGGTGGTTCAAGATGGGGGTGCCCCAGATCTTGGAACGCTGAAG
>JAUYWI010106439.1:0-11180 GCA_034780595.1 Parotoplana pacifica
TAAAAAAATGCTTAAATGTCAAAATAATGCATACAAATTTTTTTATGAGAACACAATTGTAATTTTCCCTGACAGCTTGTAAAAAGGGCTGTTTTCCCTGACACCTTTTGAATTCCCTGACATTTTCCTGAAAGCTATGAACCCTGCTGTCGGTATGATTCACCAATACTCAGGGCTGATTCAAGTTTTAAATTTCCACAATCATCTAGACTCAGGTTAGAGAAATTCCCTTGACAGGCTTCCATGATTTCTTGCTTCACAAAACGATTGAGAAGCTTGGTTTGTAGATCCATCAGTGATGAATACAATGCACCTATGAGAGGCTTTTTTTATTAAAATGGCAGAAGAAAATCATTCAGCAAGAAGCCAACTGTTTTCAGAAAATTCATGTAGACCAGAGAGCAACGGCATTGCAAAAATAATTGAATCCCTTTGTACTTGGTTGTCTGAAACATCTTTATTTTCTTTCAGGCTATCAACGTACTTTTTCAGGGAGTCAAACTGATTGATGTAGACATTAAGTATAGTTGTCAATGTTGTTCAACGACTTTCTACATACCTTGTGAAAGAACCTTCTTCCAAATTAAGCAGCTCTTTGACATGACGGTAATCCTTTCGACATGCAGCTGAGTGTTTAAAGAATGAAAAAACATCCTGAAGAAATTCTTCAATACCCAATGCTCTACTACATTTAGAGTCTGAAGAAAGTATTGTACACTACATGCAGATTGCAAAACCTAATTGGAAGCAAGCTTGGTGATCCACATTCCTAGATGACCAAATCCAAAAGCTTCCAATTTTTTTGTTGACATTTGGGTCATCACTACTTAAGTGCAGTAACATTTGTAAAGGGAGGCTGTGCTCACAATACTTTCAGCAATCCACTTGTGACAGTTTAACCAGATGCATGCCCAAAAAACAATTATTTCAGGTATCGAACAGAAACTCTGTAGATAATGACATCTATGTAGCGAACATGAATGTCTTGTTATTTCATCAAAGCATATGACAAATGCACTAACTGATTTCGTTATTGATTCACATACTTCATTTATAAAATAAGGACCAAGACCAAGACCATGAGAAATAGAATATGAAACTTTATTTCTTGCCAATTGAATGTTCTTTACTACTTCACTTTGGAAAAATGTCAGTAAATATGAAAGCAATGTTTTCAGCACTAGAAAATGAAAAATTGGACTGAACAATTATTTAGCACCCAAATCATTTCTGCTTGTGACAGTATCGGCATGAGACATAGTCCATGTATTCGTTTTTTACCACAAAGTGTGATTGATTGTGAACCACTGCCACTGAGATCACTCTGAGCAACTAATTTCTTTTGGCTTTTCAGATCATTCACCTTATACACATGCTTTCTAGACTTAGCATGTGATGAGAAAGAATATGAGGAAGCCACCACCATAGCTAGCTATAATATTACAGATGGTACATAAAAATTCAGACTTTGATTTCTTTTTGCACCAAACTTTAACAAGCTGTCCATTGTGGTCTTTGCCTTCTAACCAGGAATCATTAAACTTGGTTTTTGGCATCACTGAACTATAAACAAAATTACATAATGTTGCATAACATGCAATATGGAAAAAATTGTATTATCATCATGAATTCTTTTATGTCCAGATAAAGTGCTTGATTGAGTAAAACATTTATTATAAATACTACATGAAGGTTTAATGTTATCATGAATTAATTTATGCCGAGTTAGATTACTTGAATGAGTGAAACTTTTATTATGGAAAGGTTGTTTGCAAGTAAATAGCATTTAGTAAAAATATAATTTAGTGATTAAACAAACATAGACAACTATAAAAACGATATAATTATCAAAACACAAAATAATAAGTCATAAGAGAAAAGTTTATATATGACAAAAAAATATGTACATCGTATTTATAAATTAGAAATAAAATTAGGTTGAGTCCATCAATGCAATTCAGATAATAAATACAAACAGAATATTAATTTAAGTCCCATTTATAACTTGTTATTCTCATTATTATTATTATTATGTAATAATCAAAGATACCTTCTAGTTTTTGTGACAGTATCGGCCCTTGATGGGGTAAGGTAATATCTCTCCTAATAGCTGCAGTTGCAGTTTAATGTCAAACCCAGGACTAAATATTAAAAATATCTCACATGAAAAGATTTTATTATTTCCAAAACTTTATTATGAAGAAATTTCATTATTTCAAAATATAAAAATATATTATAAGAAGAAATTTCAGGCAAATTTTCTTTATCATAATTATGAAGAAATTTCAGTTTTTTTGGCTCAATTTAAGGAGTTTTTGAGAAATTTGAGGAGGCATCAAATTTGGTATATAGACATCGAAAGCCATGAGTATAAGAAAATTGGGTTCATCGCATATCTGGTTTCCAGTATACCAGGGCCGGTCCATAAAAATATTTTTAATGTGATGTTATGCTCAATTTATGACGCTAAATGGTTTAAAAATATTTTATTTGCTAAAATATGTAGTATGTATATATTTGAAGTGAATCGAAGCAACTTTTTCAAGGATATTTTTCCAGCATAAGAAAAATACATTGAGTGACCCCTAGAGACACAGGGACCACTTGTGCAATGCAAGACTTGCCATTTTGTGTATGTCTCAAGGTGTACTACATAACAAAACTACCAAACAGAAAGTATGACTAAACCTCTATCAGCTTCCGGATCATTGTTTCTTTTAAATTTCCATAGATAACATCTTTTCCTTTATTTGTCACACATAAGTGTGTAAATATGTATATACACGGACCCTGGTCAAAAGTAACTACACAACTACTTTTGCTTGATATCATTATTTATATTTAGATATTTCTTTCTTTCAAAAAGACGTGACAATTTCTGAAAGTGAAACACAAAACAAATTGCAAAAATGTAGGTATCTTTACACACTAATTCACCTATAATAACACTTCAATAAAATACAAATGATAATTTCCGCGTGCCTCAAACAATTAATATTACTGTTTAATATGAAAGTTACATTGGACTAAAAAATATTAGCTAATACAATCAATTGATTAAAACAGTCAAGATAAATCCGGTCAAATTAACTTCAATCAATCCTATTTAATGAAAGTAGAACAAAATATTAGTACGGGTAGGTATTTCACAAAGATGGATAGAAAGAGATGAATATGAAGTTTCCAAAAATAATTCTGTCCTTCATAAATTTTTTTTTAAAGAGTAGCTTATTTTTATATGTATGTTTTTACTTAACATTTTTAAAATTGTAGCACCTAACCAATATCATTTTTAATATTAAAAGACTGTTAGACGATAAATATACCCAAAGTATCTGAACACCAAACTTCATCCAAATCGAGCAGCAAAGCTTTAAAAACTAGATAACCAACGTAGGGCTAAATTACATTTTTTAAACAAAACACCTTTGTTCATCAATAACCAAATAGTCTTTTTGCTACTAGCCATTGTTTTATTATTTTAGAAATCAAACTGCGCACAACTGAAAACATACAAAAGACTCCTCCCTATGGTAACTGTTCGCTGAACACTCCTCAAACGCTGCGCATGTACAACCAGACCTACACCTATTCAGAACACGCCTGTCGTTGGAAGACCATACAGACCCATATCATTAGTAAGTGTAGCTGTGCTGCGATCGAATATCCGTACAATGATGGCGAGTATCCATTCTGCTCACAAATTCCAGTGTTCCTGTACAAAAACCGTTGCAATTACGTTCCAGGATATGGGTCTCCAAGGGCTAGCCGTAATAATGCTACATATTTGTTTTACAATCAGACCGCTACATCATTGGCCCCAAGCTTAGATCCTGAGTGTATCAATGCATTAGAACGCCTAATTAAGACTATTCAATGTAAAATGAATATAACTAAACTATACACCAAAGACATTGTCCCCAGCTGTACAATCCCATGTTCCTTTTATTCTTATGAAAGTGATCGCTCCACATCCACTTGGCCAACCAAATCCTGGCAATTAACTTGGTTTAGTAAGAAAACACATAAAAAAACAGGATTCTACAACCGGAATGAATTTAAGCCCTACCGAGAAGCTATTGCATTACAACGGCAAGGCAATTTCAGTGAGGCTCAACAGATCTTAGAAAAAACAAATGTGTTTGAACGAAATTTGTTAGCAATACTTATTAATCGACCTAACTTTCATTTAAACATTGTTGAGGAGAAAGAAGTTTTATCCTTAACCAGTTTTCTCAGTCAAACAGGCGGCTTGTTCTCTATCTGGATAGGACTAACCATGATCAGCGTTGTGGAAATACTTGAACTATTTATTCACTGCTTCGTACTGATTTTTAACCCACCTAAAAAACCCTCAGGTGTTAAAAATGAAAACGAAAAGAAAGAATTAGACATCACTAAAAGACAGAAAATTCGGAACGGGCGACCCGGAAACAGTACTCGAAAACGAAAACGATACGAGGTCGCACGACCAAATGAAGAGACGGACGATGAAGAGAAACAATGGTTTGAAAGTGGCAACTGGGTTAGACCTGATTTTTCTGAAAAAAGGAGAGAACAAGCAGGTCAATTAGATTCTAATGATAGCTATATAGTGGCCAATTATAATTTAAACAACTACACGTATAATAAAGGCGAAAGTTGTAATATAGAAACCGTTTTATAATCATTTTACTGTCAAAATTTCCATGTAATTTGAATGCATTTGCACAAAAATACTCCAAGCCTAAATTGTTAAGGTAATTTATCATATTAATAATATGAATTTGTCGAAAAATACACCAAATTATGACGTTCATATTTTTAGGTATTTTCATAAAATATCAACTAACTCATGTTCAGCATAACCAAGTGAAAATGATTGACCATGTCCAGCATACCCTTTCAATTAACTTTTTTTCTGATCTCTTTCTGAAAAATATGTACCATAAGAAAATTGTAGCTAGATACATACCTCTATCTAGATTGTATATTACTAAATTTAATTTAAGAGTGAGTACAAACTATGAATATTACAGGTGGATAAAAGCAATACAAACACTAAATTGATTAAACCTGAAACAAATCAGTAGTACAAAAACATGAACTTAAGAATATTGGTGTAGGGAGGTAATAAAAATGCTCCTCATGAAACAACTGCTAAAGCACCAAGAAACCATTGTGAGAAAATATTTGTTGCATTTCATGACCGTACAAAAATAAATTTTAAAAGACAAAATTAGAGCAAATGATTTTTTAGAAGTCAAAAAAGTCTAACAAATTAAATTTGGTGTTTAAATTTGGGAACTAACTAATTGAAATATTAAAAATATGCCCAAAATCGATAGTCTAGGCATTAATTTCTATTCAAAAACACCAGTTTTCCTAATCAAATTTACATTAGCAGTATATTCTTGGTACAGAAAATTTCGAAACACAAAACAATCTTTCGCCGGGATTAAAAAATAAGTAAATATTAATTCTAATTTAAAATCATATTACAGTTCAAGCTTAATGTATTTAAAAGAAATTACACCAATTACAAATCATGAAACAGTACCTAGAGAATTCAAAAAGATATTTTCCTATCCGATTATTTGCAATATTAAGTTGCATTGTAGAAATGAAGCAGAACGTAATCCCAAAAAATTAACCAATCAGTTAATTGCAAGCAGCTTCAATCAGTCCATTAAAAATCCTTGGCAGCATAATGTATGTATTAGCTTAATCACATCCACTCACTATTTCTAATAGTTACAAAAAAAAGTATATAATAATCGAATTTTACGGTATAATTAACCTTATTGTGAAATACATTTTATCACATACATATATTCATGAAGATATTTTCACTTTAGCACTATTCTCTAATACATCAATTATTTTTGTATAATGAGTATTAAACAGTTCTACAAAATCAGAAAAATATCTGGTATCCTTTTGAATAAGATTCCATGTTTGCTTTTCTTAAATACTTAATTATATAAAATTATTTTCATATTGAAAAAAGGACTGATAACATTAGTACACATAAAACAATACTTATAAAATCTAATCCATTTCTAAAATATTCTGTCAACTGGTGTCATTTTGCTACAAAGCATTCTGGGAAATTGTCGTTCTATCACTTCATTTACAACATCAAGGTCAACAGTGCCAACATATTTATCAAGCAGAGATTTTAAGATCACGTAGTATCTAAAGAGAAATCATCAGAATGAATGATCCAATAATACACGTTTAGTGTTTTTTTACAATTTCCTTCTAAAATATTCAATGAAGGTGCCTACGATATATGCTTATTGATCCATTTTGACCTAAAATACGGGAAATCATAAAACCATCATATCTGGTATATATCATCCCAAACTAATATACGATGACATAGAATCAATTTAATTTATTTATGAACTAGGCACTGCAAGACAAACCTGTTTAACAATCTAGTTGTCTCTTTAATACGAGTATGAAGAAACTGTCCAATACAACGGAAACTTCTCAAGTTTAGACTTCGATAAGATACAGCATATTCTTAAATTTAAAAAATCAAGCTAACAATCAAAGCTGTTTTATCCATTTTTACATTTTTTCTGTTAATGCAGCCATAAAAATCAAAACTTCTCGACTTTTGCTATTACTCTAGATGTTGTACTTATAGTTTTAAATAAATATAATGGCGGACAGGCATAGCAATGTGGGTGGGTACATTTTAGGTATTTAAAATGTATGTAACTTGATAACATAAACTGTTGAGTCTTAAGACATCACTTATTAAAACAAGGTGGTGGGTGTGGTTGAAAATGAATTAACTATCTTTATAAAAGTGAACACGTAATAGTATTTAAGATAAAATAAGTAGCATAGCTATTTGAGGTACAAGTAGTAGGTAACACTACAAAGGTTGCATTAAAAGAAATTCAGTTTTAGTTTGTAAAATCATAGCTCAATGATTCTCGTAGTCATAATTGGGATACAATTGTTTTCAATTTTAAATTACGAATGCCTTTGATCTAATCTTTTATGGTTAACCACATGAAACCTTAGTTACCATATTTGAACTTTCATTTAATATTGTTTTTCTTAGCAACTGTTGCTATAGATAAGCCAAAATTGCATAACAACAAGGTTTACACAATCATTCTGCATACTTATGACTATTTGACCAAATAAAATTTTTAACCATATTTGAACTTTTATGTATTTGCCACTAGCTAATTTATCTCATATAAGGGCTAGATCACGAAAATAGTTCATAGATCGAAAAAGAAGATTTTGGTTATATGAATTCATCAGAAAACATTCTTACGTGTTAGAAAATCAAAAACTCTTAAACATCAGTCCAATATATTTATTGAGGATGGAAATTTCTTTTATTGCCTAAAATTGTTTAAAAATAGTTTCAATCTTTCAGTGTTATTGAGTTCATTGGCATTAAATGTTGATATCAAAAATTATTTGGTATAGTGGCATGAATTGTTTTTTATGGGTTATAGTTATTTTTGTTGTTGTAACTTTATAGATCCACATCATCAATTTAAAAATGTAAAGTTTTGTGTGACATCCGTTACCGGTTTTAGTATAAAAGTTCATTTACAAAAATACGTAGTATAAAAAATATACGTGAGATTCGTATCAAGTTTTGAAAAGGATTCCTATTCATTAATTACCCTTTTGACATACAACGAACATTGACACTCCGTTACCAAAATATTCAAAGATATATATTCTATAAACAAACACAAAATATATCACGGATTTATTAAATTATCACACATGTGAGTACTAACAAAGACAAAGTAGGTAGAAATGCTTCGTTTTTTAACAAAAATATGGTTCTCAGATCAATATATTCATTCATTCATAATCAAATTGCGAAGTATTAAAATTCTTACAGTACAAAAATAATAGTTGTAACTTTTGTATGAGTGAAGCATATAAAATTCTTCAGGTTCACGACCATATCACAATAAAATTTGTCACGTCCGTTAATAGCAAAACAATCTAATTTTAAAAGCATTTAAGACACATCAACATTAATGCCCGGCCAAAAACCAAACAGCGCTTGAAGACAACTTTTCTTTTAATTATGAATGAAGTTACAGGTAACTATGATTGTTTACAGACTATCAAAGACACCCATAAATTGCACAACCCCTGGACGGCCTAGTAAGATTTAAATTTTATAGAGGTGCTAAGGAAGAGTTGTCTTTTCAATTGTGCTAACGATAAATTATTTTTTTCTGAACTGTTTATTTTGTCACGTCCGTTACCGTATATTGTATGATATATATAGTAGCACATATTAAATTACATATGTATATCTATGTACATTTTACGATTATTTGAAATCATGTTATAGTTTTTGTTAAATTAAAGTTTTTGTTTAGATACAAACTCTTTTATCTTGTCACGTCCGTTATCCATTTTAAAAGTTTTATATATTTTTTACTAAATGACCTAAATATTTTGAAAAATCTATAAGACTCATACTAAAAGTTCGCCAAAGTTGTTTTAATTTTGCTATAAACTTTATTTTCATCAAAATTCTGTCACGTCCGTTACTGTGATCTGGTCCATAACGATGATTCTATGTGAATTTCACCACGTGAAACCTTAGTTACCATAAATGAACAACCATTTACCAAATGTTGCTAAGGATGTCAGTATTATTATATAGCAACACAGGAATGCATAACACTATTATATGGTATAATTGTATTTTACCACATGAAGCATTAGCTACATGAACTGTGATTTTTAAATACTTTATACTTATAGCTAGTGGCATAAATATTACGAAGCACTAAAAAATTAAATGATTCATTTAAAAAAGAATAGAAATTACTAAAACCAAAAAGGTGAAAACGTGTGTTAGCTCAAACCCTAAAATATGTGAAATCATTTTTTTGGGTGATGGCTCTAACTGAAAAATTGAGGAAGTTGGACATAAGTAATTGCCACAAATACATATGTTGCTATTACACAATTTTGACTTGGGCAGCTCTGGTATTCTAAAATATCATTTATCTAAAATACAATAACATTCATACCACCTTGTTAGAGTTAACATTTAATAATTTATGGTTTGAGCTAAGACGTTTTATGGTCTTTAATAAATTGTTTTTTAATTGACAAAATTAGAGTATTCCACGTTATCATGATGTTTGCTACGTGATGATATAATCACATAATTAATATATGCACATATATATAAGTAAGCATGCCTTTCTAAGATGTCTTTTGTTTATTTACATCAATTTATCAGCCTACAATAAAATTAATCAAAAATGACGCGGTCAAGTTCCGGATAATATTTATGGTTTGGAGACATCATAATTAGAGCAAAGGGATCCTGTGTTTTCTTTTTTGTAGAAAATGATATTAAACAGAAAACAAGTCTGCTTCGTGATTAGATTAATTACTCTTGCTAATAACATTCAAAAATTAATGACATGACTAATTTCAGTACTACTAGAACGAAATTATGTTAAACTTATTTAGAAAAGTATCCAGTACTTGACACTGCTATATACCTACCATAACATTGTGAACAGATTATATACTTCATATATTCAGAAACCATATGTCAGGATAAGTACATAATAGTGATTTACTCATTTGTATTATAATACTATGTACGAGTATTATGTATCTATTAAAAAACAGACCGCACTATGTTATACGTAACTTCCTTATACAACTGTATTTTAATACCTATTTGTTTGCATTAACATATGTGTACCTTTATTACATTATATGTATATATTTTTTATAATTTCTGTACCATCTCAAAACTATATCATACTATACATGCGTTTTAAAAGCAACTTCAAGTGTTTGTTAAAACATAGTAGGAGGTAGAAACCTTTTAAAATTATATAGGCAGTTGTAAATCAATCCGCTTTTCTAATAAAATTAGAAATCAGATCTTCGAAAACCATCATTAAAAATTTTATTTAAAAAACAATCAGTGCGGAGCAATAATGTGTGATGAAGGGTAGTTAATAATACACCAGCAATCACAGTGCATAAATCGATCATAACATCGATAAAATTTAATTAAACTTCACTAAAAAGAATATTATTTAATGAGCTCATAGATCAAAGTTACTAATCATCATAAAAAGAATATTTCGACCAGTTCTATAATTATTTTCACATCATTAGCCAAGTGAATAAGTCTTTCAAGCAATAATATTAGAAACATCCGATTGTCGCACAGTGCTCAATGACGTGAACAAAGCCATCTTTTACATTTCATTTGCCGGCTAAATATCAGGTTTTTATACTGCATCCAACTCAGTTACTTTATGTCATTTTCATAGGCAGGTACTTTTATCTAGAATGTATCAAAATATCATTTCACAACTCGCTAAGTTAAATTAATAAATATATCATGAACCGCTTACAAAATAAATAATAAATATTAAATAGTCGGTCTATACATGTCTAAATAATACATTCTATGTAGTTAAATCATTTTATAATTTAAAAAATATCTAGTTCACATCTAAATAATTTAGTTATCCGGTTGAAACCAACACATATGAGGCAACAAAATATGTGATTAGAAGACTTAAGACATTTAATTGTTTTAAAACTATTCACACAAAGAAATCAGATCGGTAATGAAAACAAAGTAATAAATTTGCTTGGATTATATATTGTCACACCGATTCCCAATGGACATAGCAATGAAAATATTTAAAGAATTATTTGGTTAATTGTGAGAATAATAGGTTTCACCAGCACATTACTGACACCGTCACAAACAAATGTCGACTCCACATGGACTTCAGACCCCAAGCATACATTTCTAGCAAATGTTTAAAAACGCCTTGCAACAAATTTAATTGGGTGAGTTTAACTTGTTTTAAAACTTTTTTTTACCGAAAATGAGAATAAAAATATTTTAAAATTATCAACAACTTACCGTTTCTAAATTTTAAAAACTTTTCTGAATTTAATTAAAAACTGCCCAAATATGTAGATTATTTATTTCCCTAAACCATTATAAGTTTTAAATCCCAAAGTTAAACTCACCGATTGGCATGAAATTTAGATCTTCCATATCGAAACAAACTTCTTTAGTAAATTTTTTAGTAGCTACAATTCGACTATACAATTGTAGAATAAATCTTTACTGCAGAAAACATAAAAATAATAAATAAAATCAGTCAAGCCTTCGACAGTATTAACAT
>JAUYWI010106450.1:0-11180 GCA_034780595.1 Parotoplana pacifica
AAAGCCCTGGAAAGCACAATTGCAACAATGAGAAAGATTATTGATGCTAATGGTTGCTATGTTTAACTAACTTTTAAAGATATTGTTGAATATATAAATTGTGTTATTATTGCCGATTACTTTTTTCGATGTGACCTACTTATATGTATATAATAGAAAAAGTAAAAATTACACGTAAAATATTTTGTGAGTTTATTTGAAAACACAATTCATAGTATAATAAAATATCAAAAACAGATGCTAAGAGAACTACAGATGCTGATCAGCTATTTTCTGGACTTATATCCATTATACTAATATTAAATATCATAAAAAATAAAATTTACATCACAGTAGCGCTATACAGTATTGCAACAAGAGTAATTTTAAATGGGTGCAAATTCTAATACATAAATCACTAGCCCAATCGAGGGAAAAGACATCCGATTTGGATTTCATTCACCAGTGGTGACAAGAATCAGCTAAATTTCACTCATATTTTTATTATGGACAAATTCTTGTTAGGTTAAAACACAAAATACAATACGTTGGCTTAAAGTGAAAACCTGGTATCTGCAAATATGCTACTTTTCAAGAAATTAAAAAAATATTTTATGTTTAATTGGTACTGCCTAATAACTTAATATTTGCTTATAACATTGTAATTGGCATACTATAACAATACAGCAATAATTCTCTTTCTATTTTATTTACACATTCTTTAAAATAAACATCCTATTTCACTATTTTGTATTATTTGATTATTTTTAGAAAGTATTTTGAGTTAATAAAAGCCAATCTACAAGAATAACATAATTTCAAGGTCACAGGATCAACCTAAGATGTCATAGACTTTTAGCCAGAAGCAAGATGAATTTAGACACAAATAAAAACATTTTTCTCCGTATAAATATATGTATTTTGAAACTTGTAGACATACAAGGTAATACATATTTTGACACCGATATTTAATTGATAACAATTTTATTGATGATACTAGGCCAGGACCAGAATGGTTCTCAGTTGTTAGTAGCTATTTTGGCAGGTCGTTGAAGACATATTGTGGCTTTACTTAGATTAATATCCTATATTTATATTTCAATTCTTCTAATGGGTTTTTAAGCTTATACAAAAAATGAAAGGAGCCAAATTGGCATAGAATGCTTCTGAGAGCTATTTTGAAATTCTTTGTACAGAATATAGTTCCAATTATCCCCTTACATCATTTTTGAGTTGCCAAACTTCTGTTAGGCTTTGGATGTTTCCAAAGATGCATATGATTTTTGAGATCTACTTGAAACTACTTCACCAGGTACTGGTGGCCAGAACAGAATGAAAGCTATTTTACAAGGTCCTTAAGGTCAAAATATGGATCCAATCACTTCAAAAACAATTATTTAATGTTTAGGGACACTAATATATTATCGAGCTTATTGGCACTCTATTAACGCCTCCCAAACCTGGTCAAATAAGTTCCAGTAGCTCTCAGGCATAATTGAGAACCTCTAATGCTTTACAGAAGCTCAAAATCTAATATAACGTGATTACAAGGATAGACTAATTCTTAATATGAGATAGTAAACTGATTGAATCTACATTACGGCCTCAAGGACTTGCCAAAATAGCTCCCAGTAACTCTCAGAACCATGTGGGATTACTTAGTATCTGATCTAGTACCATCAGTAATTTTAATTTGAGTTAAATATTGATGCCAGAAAATGTATCAGATGTACATATATTTACAAGTTTTAAAATACATTTATATGGAACAAAATGTTTCCGTTTATGTCTAACTCCATCATTTATACTATTTTTCATGGAATCTAGCTAAAAATATTGTCATACTGGTGGATCACTTGTGACTTTGAGAATATTTTTTCTTGTACGTTGCGTACAAATTCAAATTACCTCAAAAAATACATATCATGCATATGGCGGTCCTTTTTAAAACATGATGTCATTTGACAAGACAGAGACCTACCATTAACAGTATGCAGGTTTAGACTAATCAAGCCTTAGGCTTTATCTGATAAAATCTAATTTTCATAGATACGAGGTTTTCAGTGTATATCTTCAGCTTTGTTTCTAGTATGCATTTCAATACTAATATTCACACACGTATTGTCACATCATCACGATACCAAATCACGAAAGATTTTTTCAAGTTATGAGGTTTCACAGCAACGTAGTTTTTTTAAAACAATTATTGTCGTAGATTTAATCTACTTAAATTGTAACTCACATCCCGTCGATTTTTGAACAAATCGAATATTAAAAAAGACCGACCGTCTGGTGAACAAAATGCATCATAAAATATTGTTCAAGAAAACAATAGAACTATGTTGACAGTTAAATTTAACAATTAGGTAACTAAACAAAATTTTGAGGAATTTAATTTTTAGTTATGACCAGAGATTCGAATCACACAGCAACCATATAAAAGTTGGATAAATTCTTTGTAAGTTATTTATCAACTGATGTATTCAAAATGTTTACTTATAATGAGCATAAAAATCAAAATCCACTTTTCACTCAATACTAAATTTTTATTAACTTCAACCTCTGGTTGACTTTATAGATTGTATCAGCTGACAACTAACACCTTATGAAAAATATTTTTATGTTCAATATTATACTGATCGTGCAAAGGAATGACAAAGATGAAAGCAATGAAATATTCATTCTAGATAGTAATCATAACAATCACGTAATCTATAGCAAACTTAATAGGGTAATTCGTTTTAGAAATAAATGTCCATGGTTTTAACAAGTGATTGACATATCTTATAATCTCAATGTACGGTTTATATACAATTTAAAATACTAAAAATTACATTAATCAATCACTCTTAATAATTTTAAGGAATGTTTTGAAGATTTCATAAAAATTTGACTCTACTATTAGCTAACTGAGTAATAGTATTAAAAAAAACAAATAATAATGAACTCTGGAAGGAATGATTGTCGATATTCATAGTTTGCTCATAATTTTATTCGGTGGAGCCATGTACAGGGTGTCCCCAAAATATACGCACACAAATTATTGAGAATTTTAAGCAAGAACAGTTTCTCTAACTTGAACAAACTGATTGTCAATTGGAATAGTAATTTGATGTTGTTATTTATCATATACCGTATGAAATTGATTATAATACATATTATATTTGCATTCTTCACTTTTTCCTATTGTGCGTATATTGTGGGACACCCTGTATGATTAATCTTATGATAATGATGATACAGAGATTTAAAATATTATTACGAAAGTGATCCTATGACATTGTGTACCATTGCGTAATATTTTTTCAACAAACATATTTCGATAAAAATTCTTTTTAGACCATCCATTTGATAGAGGCATGGATTTGAGGGTGAGATTGTAATAAAGTAAGAATCGTTCCTAAACAAATAATTAGAAGAAAAACAAAGTTTAGTTATCGCAAATACGTCGTTTAAAAACAATGAAACAGAAACCAAGAGTACGCAACATTATGGTAAAAATAATACATTGTTTGTTGATCATTTAATTAATGTAATCCACTTCAAGAGCGTGTTATTGAATAAACATTTGTGATTCACTATGCAAATCAATGTATGCTTCGTGTGAAACGAAAAATATTAGTGAATGATATAAACCAATATATAAAAGTTAATGGAAAGAACAGTAAAAGAAAATATAGAAAAGCATTTACAACATTGAAATTAAAAGTCGCTTATATACAAAATATATAGGTACCTACTTATAAAAAGTGAGACATACACGTGGCAAATGAGAATAGGTTATACATGTCTTACTTATTACATCACATTTGTGCTAAAAATGAATTAATTATATTTGACTGTTCGTTGAATGTATTGAAGAAACTCTTGATATGACATGGTGCATTCACTACGGTCCTCTATCATTGTCGTGATCATATGGCGACGAAGTGATCCTTCATTGCGCACCACTATCACAGCAGATCCCAAGGGACGCTCAAACTGTAATTGACGAATCAATGCACGAATGCGCTTGGATACAGTATTAGACAATATCGGTAACGTTACAGGCCCTTCTGGAACCTGGGCTAATTGGTCCACATTGAACACAGCACGACAAAATTTCTGAGAAATATTGCCGCAAACTAAAATGTTAAGACTATATCCATTATCTAATAAATAACATCCATGTCTTTCTATATTGCGTGCAGTCAGTTGCATTTGAGAAATTGCACATAATAGATTTTCATCATCTATATCATCCTCGTCGTCATTACATTGACTAGTGCCATTATCTAAAGTTAATTGGCTTCCATCATCGATTTCATAGCATAGTTTATGGAGCGGGTAAAAAAGCGGATGTACATAGGATAGGAGATGACTAACGGGCATGGTTCGTATCATCTCCATTGCGGCAATTCGACAATCTTGAGATGAATCCTTTTTAGTAGACTTATAAGGTTGCAAGCCATTTGATCGTAATATGGCAAGTACCAACAAAGGTAACAATCTCAAATGGTAGGGAAGGTAGAGTCCAACTGCACGTTGGGATGTACTAATACAGTGTGCTCCATAAGCACTGACGGCATCCGTTACGGCATTTATAAGAGATTCTCTAGAATTGCTCAGACTACTTGTCATTGTTCTTTCAATGGCCATTTTGCCCAAAAGTGCAGCAATGGCTTGATGATCTGCTCCTCGAAACATATCATCCAGGCTATTCGTAATAGGCAGACAAAGAGTATGAACACGAATACGTCGTTCACCTTTGCTAGTAGTATACAACAAAGCAGCCTAAAACAAAAATTACAGTTTACTTTTTAGTTATTTTATAAGCAAAAGCTATATTAATGACAGTTATTTCAATCCTAATAACTATGACAATTTTAACTATACAGGGTGAATGAGAACAGTTTAGCGGTTTTAAATAATAATTTAGTTGTACATGTTTAACGACTAACCAGAGAAATGTGTGTTGTTTATCTATGAACGAAAGCATTGACCAGAAAATCCATGGAATAAAAAATGGAATTATTCTATATGATATAACTAGAAAACGTCAAACTATTCTCTATAAAAGCATCACTAATATCTAGCTAAGGACAGTTGACAGGGTACAAATAAATTGCATTCTACAGACAAATCTAAATCCTGCTTACATCATATAAATAAAAGCATATTGTTGCGTGTTTAACTAGGTCATTAAGTATGTTACCTATTAAGAAAATTGAATCAATAAAAGTCAAAGTGAGAATTGAATAGAACGTAGCATAACATCCATGTAGTCTAATATATAGCAATGTAAGAGGGTTACCAAGTTAACAATAAAAAGAACTTAATTCATACATATGTATACCATACATGCTTTAAATTATTTTTAAACATGACTTAACGAATAAGTAAGTAGGTACATGAGTTAAGCTGATTAGTCCAGAGAACAAACAAATACCCAAAAATTTGATTTAAAAAATTGTAATTATTAGTTTAATAACCAAATATCAATTATGCCACCTAAACAGGTAAGAGTATTACATGTTTGTACACATATAGCTGCTTCTATCAACGCATTTCGACTGAAATTAACTAGGAAACTACTCTATTGTTCAGTGTAAATATTTAGAGGTTTCCACCGTGATACGCATTCTAATAGTTCAACAAACTATTACCTATATTCCCAGAACAATGAAACAATGTAGTAAGTTACAGACAGATGCTGGAAATACCAAGATCAATCTTATCTAAGACAAGCAACTCCAGGTTAAATAAGTACTTAAATACAAGTGTATCACCTACAATGTCTATTCTTTATTTTAATTTTTTTGAATGTTTCTTATTGCAAAAAATAATAGTGTTTTTGATAACATTAAACGTTTTGTATAATTTAGTGATAAAATGATTGACTCATTACTGAAAACTGAAATGTGAATAATATTTTTAAAAATGACGTATGGAATGGTTACGGTAGTCAACCAAAAAAATAATTCTGCATGAAATACATAATTACCAAAAGTTGTGGAACGACAAGGGATAATTTATTTTAATTTCCTTATAAGTAACTGTGTATGAATTGGGGTGGATTGTGGAACACAAACTAGCCTCGAGAAGGTCAATTTCAAAAACTGCATCACCTATCTATGATACAGTTTTCAGCAAAAAGGGAGGTTGGGCCTGCAATACAACATATCGGAAAATAAAAATATCACTTTAATTGTATGACGGAAATATTTGAGAAATGAGGGCCTTTGGGCTAATCCTTTTTTATTCAGACAAAATGATGAAAAAATACTATTGGGTTAATCACCATCAAGTGTTAATTACATTGTAGAGGTGCCTTCAGGGCATTTGTCAAAGTGGGTGCCAAAGTGAGTGACCCCCATCAAGTACATGAACGTTTGGTATCTATTTTTTTGGTGGGGAATAACAATCTGCTGTCAGATTTTAAGTCAAGTAAACAGCCTGTCCAATATTTGCATTATCTAATTAGCTTAAAATTGCTGTTTTAAAGATATGGAAAATAAATAAAATATGTGTGCCAATATATAAATAATTGTAAGCTTCTTCAAATAGTATTTACAATTAAATGAACATTACGGGACTATGAAACCTTCAATATTTTTTTAAAGAAAATTCTTCAGGTCAAAGTTTCGGCTGATATAACCTGGGTTCAGAAAATTCTTAATAACTTTGACCTCACCCATTGTTAAAAACAACAACGGAAACAATTTAAAATGAATGTATGAATTGATACCTAATGGATGATCAAAGCACAAAAGAATGATTAAAGTTAATTAATAGATAGGTAGATCAATGCATACATAAAAGGTGAAAAAGGAGGTAGGTATTCATTTAGGTACAGATATGATAACACTAATTTAAATTATGGTTTTCTTGTTCTATTTATAAATGAAAATGAAGTTGGTATACTTTATTTCACTTTTTATGTGTGCATTGACCTACCTATCTGTTAATTAACAAATACAAAACCTTGTTTCCGTTCTTTTTTGCGCTTTAATCATCCATTAGGTACCAATTCATACATTCCTTTTAGAAACATTGTTCTTTTTACTTTCCCTTGTCTATAAACAAGTATAGAAAATTTCGGACAAAAACTATTTTTTTAAATTTCAATAAATATTCGCTTTTCAGAAGGTAGCCTATTACAGCGAGGTCAATAGACCTTTCTAGTAGCAGGAATTTAGAAATGCATGACATTGTTGGAAGGTATGGGAAAACTTTCCCCAGTTAAATAAAGTTCAAGCGTCTTATGTAGCAACTGAAAATTAAATATAGAAGCAACCAACCTGAAAACAAACAGATGTCAGGTCAGTCAAGTTTTCCTCAATGTTCATATGAATAGCAAATCCAGCGTCTGGGTTAACATTAGCTAGTGTCAATAAGTCCATAGAACGAACAAAACAGTTGCCGTAAAAAGTTTGAAAAGAAATTCCACGAGTACATCGGATTCTCATAACAGCTTCCAGACCGATCTTACGTGTCAAATAACGCTTCAAATCATTACGTAATTTCTCACGGTCAGTATCTGCTTTGAGTTTCTGTTGCTGAAGGTATGTCATGTCACGGTGACTGTTCTGCGATTGTTCAGATATAACTTCCAAATTTGGATAATGATAGAGAGAACCGCTGGAATACCGACAAATACAAGACAAACTAGCAAGATCAGAAAATGTGCTCGTCATTTGAAATACATCAACTGCTACCTATAAAATAACAAGAAAAGGTAATAATTATTGTTATTGTAAGTGATCACAGCTAAACACAAAGCCCACGTTTAGGCAATTATTGAGGACACTGTTGGACAAGGTTTATATTCTTAAAGAATGTTCTATATTTTAAAAACTAAAAATCTAGACCTATGTTGACAGTAGGCTGTTAAAATTAGCTACCAAGCCTTGCCAGAACATTATAGTACTTCCAAATATGAAACAGCCATTAGATTAACCTATTGCAATTTGTCTGCGAAATTTTCATAGAAATCAGTTCAATAGTTTTTAAGAATTCTCTTATACAATAATTTCGCTCAACTCTAGATGCATTGAACATCAATTTTACGATATACATCTAACATACCTGGTTACTAGAAAATTCCAAAGCTAACGATTTATAAAAGTCTGTTGCAGGACTCAAAAGAGATGCCAAGTTTTTATCAGTTGCTTGCTCACGGGCTTGAAGAACACCGGGGCCAATATTAGGCAGGCAACTATTAAAGACCGTAATTCGACCACCAGTGCCACTTAGGAGCTTACACGCAACCTAAATAAAATACAATTTGAGTACAAGACGTAAAAAACGAAACAATAAAATTCAATTGAATTTTCATAAAATATACCTGAAGAGCAGCACCCAAGCAATTCCCACCATCCAGTGTATCCATGAAACTTGATGGAATACTTGATAACAGATCGATAACACATTCTTTATGGGTCGACAAATTCACCATTAGACCTTCCGGTTCTGGTAGAAAGACATCTTCTAAATCTTTGATCACAATCATACGCGGTATGCCACCTACAAATAAATAGAATGAGCAATAAAATCTAAGTAAAAACTATTTATTATTGTCATAAGGAATGCGATACGCATTAAAATCTAAGGACTCATGGAAAACAATGTTTACTAGTCAACAAAATAAAGGGAAATGTTTTTAGATTCAACTTACCGTCTAATTTATAAAAATGCAATCCAGAGTCGAAGCTAATAACACCAATCTGAGTGCGCCCATCTCCAGGAAACCTATCCAACTGTTCAATTAACATCTTACAAATCATATCAACATAGTTAGCCTTATGAACAGCGATACGAGAGACATCTAACAGGAACAGGTACATTGTCGGCTGTGGAGGCCGCAAGCTGTATTCACAAGGCGCAATAAATTCTACCGTAGCAGAACGAATTTCCGGTCGTCTCTGAGGTTTACCACGAGATTTGGAGACAGGATCGTACAAAAACTCATCGGGTAGATCATTAGTCTTGAAACATACATTACATTTCCAACGATTCGCATCAGGAAAGATAGAAAATGGATTGATGTATGTGCGACACGAGCGACAACGGACAATGATGCTAGCTTGGATTACTGGGAGTGATGTCAAATCACGAAATGGATGCATCAGCAAGCCGAGTGGTAGACGGCTTTTTGACAACATACCGGCAGTCTGTGGTATAGCAGTTAATGTACAACGCATGACTTCAGGGCTACAATTAACCTAAAAAAACAATATTTTAATATAATATCAGTTATAATCACAGTAGCAAAAGCTCGTAAAGCATGTGTATGTACATAGATCGGCAAGCAGCAACAGTAACATTATAGATAGCTATTGCACTCTAAAATAAAGTCCAGACAATGATAGTAAATTGTTGTATGATTTTCTACACTGCCTGCTAAGAATCATCATTTAGTAGCAGGCCTTGAAGGGACTTGGCTGACTCGATGATGCCAATTTATTGTCATATGCCAATCTTCTTCTTCTTCCACCCACTGAATGTGAGGCCAATTGGCCAAAAAATAAACATAGGGGACAACTCCGCCCAGGTCATGGAAGAGCCTAGGAGGAGTGATGTCCCTGGAAACTCTGTGACGATAAAGGACTTGAACAATGAAACATATGGGCAATATCGCAATTATCTGCTTTACATTTACGGCAGATAGAGGAATCTCGATTTTGTGGAGGTAAGCTGTGATGAGGTGACAGTGTACTGTTCGGAAATGGTTGATGGTGACTTGGGTTTCTCTGTCGAGAAGAATGTCGTGCCTAGGAATTTTTCCTTTTGTGACGTAGTGCCATTGAATAGATCTCTGTTATCTTTTTTCGGTGCAGCTTCCTTGTAGTCGACGGTCCAGACTGCTAGCGCAACGATGACTGTCGTGGCTGTAGAAAATGAGAGGGGCTCTTTGTTTGATCTTGGTTAGAGCCCACTTTGGCCAGAAGGTCAGCCTTTTCATTGCCTACGATTCCTGTAAGCTGGGATCCACTGAATAATAGAGTCAAAACCTTTAGAACTTATATGAAATAGGAGACTGTGTAGGTTTTCACAAACCTGATTATCTTCGTTCTTGAATTTGAGGCGAGATATGGCAGACTGAGTTAGTGCAGATAAGAATACGCTTGCTCTTGGAGGTAGTAGGAGGATTCGTGTTAAGTGCACTTTCGAGGGCAGTAATTTCAGCACTGTAACTGCTGCAGCTTTTTCTGGCTGGGATAAAGTAGGTATATTCTGACACATTTAGAATAGATACCACTTCCGCCATTGGTAGTGCTTTGGATAGATGAACCATCAGTGTAAATTACACATGTTGTAGAAAGATGAGTGTTAATGGTTATTTCCCTATCATCCTTCTTTCTTCATTGTCTGAGGTATTTTTCAGTCCAGGAATTTGGTCGATAAATGTGACAAGGTTGTCGAAAATCTAGGGTTGGGTTAGTATTAATAGGCTCTCTATTAAGTTGGTTTAAGCCAGCTTCTTTGCTAATGTTACCAGCAGTCATTCTCCAGTTCCGGTCTCTTTTGAGGTGTGGATTCTGGACTGTGAGGTTGAAAATTTATTTTCTGGAAGGCGCATATGTATATAGGCAAAGGCTGCTTTCATGTCTGCTACTCTGGCAATGGACAGGAGGTTTGCTTCTCCTTCAAGGTTATGAATAGGAGTAGAGAAGGTACAGCCTGTGATGATCCTGGCGGCCTCATTCTATTTCCTGCTAATGATGTTTTAATTGGATAGAGATGTGGAATGGAGGTAGATGGCTGAACAGTAGTCAGCTTTGGCGCGGATATATCCAAACTATACTGTTGAGATCCTTTTGAATCATTCCACATGATCTTCCACTGATGCACCGCAGCTAGGTCATAGTTGTAGCAACATTTTGGCAGTGACTTTTCCAGGTTAGTTGTGACCAAAGAAATCGAGGGTGTGGGTTATTTGGAATATCTTTTCCAGCAACTTAGAGGTTCAGTTTAATTTTCTATGTGCAGGGTCAATAGGCATCCGGATTTGTCTGGGCAATAGTCATCTTCTAAATTCCTTAGCATAGTTGGTGAGTGTATTGAGGGCTTCTTACATTACTTGAGTAGCTGTGAGTAAGTCTCTGTTTGGGCTAGATTATCTGCGAAGAGAGAAATTGTAATGTTGGGGAGTAGGTTGTTAAGTTTGATTGCAAGGTCATTGGAAAAGAGTTGGGCTAAGTACAGCTCCTTGAGGGCAC
>JAUYWI010106461.1:0-11179 GCA_034780595.1 Parotoplana pacifica
TTCCTCCTTATTGTTGAGGGTAGGTTTCATTTGCTTGATACGTAGTGCCTCTTTTATTCGTAACTCTGTACTATCTTTTGCCGTTGTTAAGATTGATGTTGTGAATGTGGAGAATGTGCAACTTTTTGTATGTGTCCATATATTGCGGATGAAGGTTGCGATAAATATTTCCGAATTCTGATGTGTAGCCATCTCTGTGTGCTACCAATATATGAAGCGTTACAAGTGTTACATTTCATGAGATATACTATCAGTTTTCTGAAGTATAAATCAATAGGTCGGAGAGTCACCGTTTGATAGAACATTTGAATTTAAATTTATCAGGTCTTTGCTGAAGTAAACTGCGCACCAATTTTATAGTTTGTATAACTTTTAAAAACGCCATTAAATTAAGTCTAAAAAATACTAAATTTTCGTTGGTTATTGAAGTGCCCATGCAGTTCTTACATTGAATATATTTAAAATAATAATTTCATGAATAGTGGATTAGCTTTATATAAATCAAAAATTGGTCTATTTTATCCAAATTTATGTAAACAATTTTCATTGTTGTTGTGGTGCCCGCTCAGTTCATGAACATCAATGTTTTATATGATATGTATTAAAGGGTAGCAGCTAGATATAGTCTAAAACTTGGAAGATTTCATCAACATTTGATAAGAGGGTTGATATATATATTCTAAAAATGTGAAACCTATGTCGATGATTCTTTTCAAATTTTATCCAAATCGGAGGCTGCCTTGACCCTTAAGGGTAATAACACTGAAAAATTGAAGGACAATGAAGGGTTTATTCCCTGCCCATTTTTCTTCTTTTTAGTTCGTTATGTTGATCACATGAATGAGGAAACTATTGGTTTTCATCCAGATATGAGTCATCAGATATTTGGTGATAGGTAATGTCATCTTTCGTTTTAATATGTTTTAAATAAAAGATTGTATTATTAGAGTATTGGGCATAAGTTTATTAAATAATACTTAAAAAATTCTTTTAGTGTGATCCATTAAGATAATTATTTTGATTGAAATAATGTAAAGCACAAATTAACTTAGATATAATGTATTTTAAAAACAGTTAAGAAATTAAATCTTGATGATGACGGTATGCTCATTGCTGAACTTCGGCTGACCCATTGTTGTAGAGTTGACTAAATTTATACTCAGTCCAGACCACTTTCTGATGTTATCGAGATACTGTGTCTTTGGTCTACCTCTTCGACGTCTGTCTTCCATTTTGCCTTGCAGGATTGCTGCTCTTGTGAGGTTACAACCCCCTCCTCTACATTAATGTCCATAGAAGGATGGTTTCCTTTTTCGAATGTGTCTTAGCTCTTCAAAGATGCTAGCATTTGTTCTGTGCTCTCTGTTGCTGATTCTCAGAAGCCTTCTCCAAAACCACATCTCTGCTGCATTGATAAGCCTTTCCTCAGCCATGTTCTGCACCATAGGAGATGATTGACCTGATCAGGGCTCTCAGCAACCTCACTTTTAACTGAGTTGACAGTGCACGGTCCTTCCAAATGTAGGTCATCTCACACATTTTTGTGTTTGCCATAGTATTTCTTGTTGTCACATCCATTAATCAGATTCCATCATTCTTCTTGATCGATTCTAGGTATTTGAATCTATCTACTTCATCAATGGTCTCCCCATCCACTTATATTCCTCCATTTGTTGATAGCTCTGTTCCAATTCGCATAACTTTGGTCTTTCTTGCATTCAATTTTAGAAGGCGCCTCTTTCCAGGATTATTTACTTGATCAATCATGTCCTGCATCTTTTTCTGATTTCTTGCAATCGATGCTGTATCGTCGGCATACCTAGCATTGTTGAGTTTTTTTCCCACCGATCTTTATGCCAAACTCCTCAATTTCTGCTTCTCTCATAAGCTGTTCAGTGTACATACTAAAAAGGTGAGGTGATATGATACCTCCCTGAGGTACACCTTTGTCGACAGGAAATACTTCACAGTGATAATTATTCCTCCTAATCTTTGCGTTTTGGTTATGATAGAGTGCCTTCACAAAATTGTTAATATGAGTTGGGAACCAAACATTGATAAAAATTCCCAGAGTTGATTGTAGCTAACGCTATCAGATGCTTTGCTATAGTCAATGAAGGTAATGCAGAATTGCCAGCATGTTTGAGGTGCCTCTTCCTGCTGGGAAACCAGCTTGTTCATCTGGGAGTTCTCTGTTAATTTTTTCCTTTATGCGGTTAAGTAAAAAAATAACAAAAAAATTGCTAGCATGTGGTATGAGTGCAATGTTGCTGAAATTACGACAGTCTTTCGGGTTACCTTCTTTATGGAGCACATCAAATTCTTGTTCTTTCCGAGCTTTGGGCCATTGTTCTATATTCCAGATCTGCACACAGAGATTGTGAAGGGTTTTGGTTGCCAAGTCACCCGAGCATTTGATGAGTTCGGCTGGAATACCGTTCAGTCCTACCGAATTGTTATTTTTGAGTTTCTTGATTGCTTTTGCACTTCTGAGAGCAGAGGAGCTGGTTCTTTCTCAGTGGTGATTGGGATTGTAATGTGGTATGAGTCTTCTGTTGGTTTACGGAAAAGCTCTGCACCATACTCTTTCCATCGATTTAAACCTTCTAATGGTTCAGTGAACTTGTCACCATCTTTCTTGTTGATTGCACTTTGTTTTCCCTTAAAATCCGTTTTCTTTAAAGATGTAATCTTTCTAAACATGGCTTTCCCTTTATGTAGTCTGTCAAATTAATCAAGGTCAGGCTTTCTTGTCCTTTCTCAGGGTTTTCTTTATCTTTTTTTGAGTTCTTTGATTTTCTCATTTTGAATGAATTTGAAGTTTACTCCACTAATCCAAGTATCTGTAGTCGTTTGCAATTGTCTTCTATCGAGTATTTTTATTGTGAGACACCATCTCTAGCTAGCTGGCCGTTAGCTCATAGTGAAGCTCATCCTCCCTAAAACAGGGGGTTACGAGCCACCCTCCTCACCAGAGATCTGGTGGGGTAACCGGTTTAGTATAAATCATAGATATAAAATCTATAGAAATTGATGCGATTTGCCACATCAAATTGATTTGAATATAAATCGCATGTTTTATTATGTACTATAAGTTATTTTTATAGATCTTCAAATTTGTATATAACTTACCAACGTATGCTTCCCATTTCCATGAATAAAAACATTTCTTTATTTTATTTGGCCTAGGTATACTTCATTTTTTCAATTACTAAATTTGGTAAGTATTCTGGATACAACCAACACTCTGAAATCTGATACAAGCCATATTCCCACAATGGGGATAAATTTGGACCTACATAATATATCTTTAAGATTATAGCTTAAACAAATTTCGAACCAGGGTCTCTCTTAATTATTTAGAGTGAAATCTTTACTGCTGCAAACATACAAAATTAAAATTTTGCAGGCCTTCGACTGTACTAGCACCATAGAAATGAATATAATCTAACCAAAAGATGTGTAGAAATATGACTTCAACATAAAAGCAACTTTTCAAGATCAATTCAAAACTATGTAATTATGTGCATCTTGTTCTACACCCAAGCTGAAGCATGATAAGATGGTCAGTCAAGCTTGGTGATTGAAAGTAGTATCTACTTCATCCGAAAATCAAATCCATTAAAAGTCCAGTAAGAAATGAAAAATATAAATTATTAAAATGCAAAATAATAACAAGAAATATGGTGCAAGACTTCGGACAAAGTCGAAAATACAAAGATAATTAAATTATCGTTATGTTTACTACTAATATTGAACTACGATTAATATGCCGTTAGCTCTGCAATCTTTAAAATAATCTACTTCATTCACCGAAATATCTAGTTACTTAAGGAATTTGGGGATTTGTTTTAAGAGAGCTAACTACCTTTTGAGCCTTTTAGACCAATCTTATTTCATAATTTTTTAGTTTTATTCGTAAATAGATAACTTTTAGTACAAAATCTAGTTTTAGATTACTATTCACATATTCTTCTCTATAAAAATACAATATTGTAAATTTATTTAACCCATTTTATATCTTTAAAATAGTGTATTTCCCGAACCACAAGTTGTTGCAATCAGCATCCAAAAATTATTATTTCATTATGTAAAATTTCAATTAAATCATAAAATTTTGTTTTATATTACTTAAGTACTAACACAAATTATTACTCGTTTCTGAGCGGTTTCTAGTGTCTTAAAAAAACTAAAACGGATTGTTATAGAACATCGGACACTTATTATACGTGTCAAAATTCATGAAAATAGGTTAAAATTTATGTATTACAATCAGTGGGAAGAAAGAAAAAAAGAAACAAACAATTTTAGAAAAATGGTAAAATTTATGTATTCATAGTTCGAAAATCACTGAATAGTTTTTATTAAATTTTGTTTAAGTTGTCGACATTTTAAAAACAATCTATTTCAAAACTTTGGTCATTCTAGGTTTTAAATTGTGCAAGCTATAGCTGTAAAAAAAATTGGCCCATTTTTAGAAATCTTATAATATTCTGGCAAGGCTAGCCTATTGCCATTGGCCTAGGTAGATATTGGCTGTCAGAAAATCTCATTTAATACCCTTCCATTTTTTGTGATCTCTTTAAACTAATACAATTTATCCTAATATGCATGACACAAAATATTGTCTTTCAAAAGGTATGTTCCATTATAAGAAATAGACAAACATTCAAAGAAAAATCCAATTTTCACAAATTTACATAACATGAATGAATATCCACAGATTAAGAAATGTACAGGTTACCAAATCATTATGTATTTTCTCATCATGATTCAATTTATCCTAATTGGACATACTAATTAAACCTTTGGTTGTTTTGAGTCTAACAAAATAAAACTTGGATATTTGATGAAATATGAAAATCCAACAATAGTTTAGCCTCTAGAAATTTTGGAAAAAAAAATTTTTAAGTGCTATAATTTGAAATATTAAAATTCGAATGCATGATCCTGGACCTTATGTTGCAGATATCAAGCAGCCCGTTCTCATTATGTTAAGATTAGTTATAGAGTTTCAGAACAACAAATTTTCCATGAAATAAGTAAGCTATAACCTGATTACAAGCTAAGCACTTGTAACGTAAATCCAAATCAGTTGTATAGTTCTTGATAGCTCAGTCAGTAGTCTGTTGGTCCTGAGTATGAATCTAACCTGCATCCGGGTGGATGGGGTAACGTGTGGGGTTAGAAAGTCCCACCTAACACCTCAAAATGCACACAATGACTACAGTTCCTATCTGTACCTAGTGAGTGTGTCAGAGCCATAAAACCAAAGGTGTCCTTAGGTTATGAGGGCTGGAGACTATGCTGCCTTGCAGAGGATTTTCTAACCAAAGCTAGACCCACTGCTTAAAACTAGTGACGTCAGGAAGGGCATCAGGACAGTAAAACGTGCACCATTAATTCTTACAATATGACAGTAAAGATAAATGGCTGCAACCACCCCATAGGTTGCTGTGGGCGGCACCAGCTTATGAGAAGCAGGAAGGTGACAGTGCAGCTGGAGTTGGCATCTAAGTTTAGAGATATGCGATACAGTAGTGGAAGTGAAAAGGATATGTGAAAGATTGGTTGTTGTCTTGATGTTATATGGAAAGTAGTTAGTAAGAATATGCTCCACAGATAGGACTTGATGAGGGTTCGGCGACTCCATGGCAGAGGGAAATAAACCGACCTCTAAAAACTTAATGATGATGATCCCCTAAAGACTAAAAATCCCCCAAAATTCCAGTCAAATTCATACATAATATGTTACAGTGCAATATTAGCACCCCGAGCAACAGACAGTAGGTGAAAAAAATCATATGAGTACATGGTATCTAAGGTTTTATACAGTCGAATTCTCGTAGTTATTTAATTTGGGATGAATTTGTAAAACAAAATTTTTGTTGCTATATAATATTTGCATCACTAGCAACCACACATAAAATCTAACCATTGAGTTTTACTTTATATCTCTAAATTAGTCTAGGTGCCAAAATTCATTAAAATCAGTTAGCATTGAGACTATGGTATCTGTCCTGAAGGTGAAGAATTGTAAAATAAGATTCTGAAAATTTTAGTTTATTATTTATAAACCAGTCAACCAATTTGATTATAGCTTGGCAGACATTCACTAAACAAACAGTATGATTTGAACTCAATAAACTAATCAATTTTCAAATGGCAGATTATCAAAAGTGCCCATTTTAATTATCCTGTTGGAAATCATTATTGGGTGTTCCAAAAGTAATGAAACTCATATATTAGATTTTGTGTATTGATTAGTACATCGATGTTTATTGTTTTTACTTGTAGCTATAGGTGATCTCTATTCATGGTTTATTTGATGAGTAGATATCACTCATTATGGATTCACAGTTATCTAAAATCTTTTTAGTTTTATGCTCTGAAATTATTCAAATTTGCCAAGCATTTATCACTTTTATTATGGAATTTTCAAAGGAAAACATACGTTTTTATATATGGGCAAGATTGAAATTTGATGAAGCACCATATGATATACATTCACAACTAGTATGAATATATGGTGAAGAGAGTCCATCATATGTAATGGTGACAAGATGGTGCAATGATTTCAAAGAAGGTAACCGTGAAAAAATGGTCAATGAAAACAGAACAAGACTTCCAAAATTAGCTGGAGGCAGGAAAATGCAACAAAAATCCGTGAAATGATTACTCAAGACAGGCGATTGACAGTAAGAGAAATATAAGATAAACTTGTTATTCCTAAGTCAACAGTTCATCATAAGGTCCTCACAACAGAGCTGAAAATGAGGAAATTGTGCGCTAGATGGATTCCTTACATATTGAGTGCTGCAGAAAAAGCAAAAGAGGGTTCTTACTGCTCATGATTTGCTTTCAGACATAAGAAATCGTCATGTGTTGATTACCGGAGATGAGAGTTGGTTCATGTTCCATCAAACAGACAACAAGTGAAGAACATGGCTGATGATGATGAACGATCATAGGTTGCAAGATCCTGGAAAAGAATGTTCACGATTTTCATCAATAGAAGTGGTATTGAGTCGAATGAACATGAATGCACCTTATTACAGACTTTATACTCAATCCGCTCATTAGACAAATAAAAGAGAGTCATCATCACCAGAAAATCATTGTTCACCATGACAATGCTTCAAGTCACTCCACAGCCTTAATTAAACAATTTCTCCAAGCTAAGAATGTTTCAGTTGCCCCACACCCTCCCTACTCCACTGACCTGGCACCAATTGACTTCTGATGTTTCCAAAATCAAAGAAGAGCTTTTTGGCCGATCTTTTATTCGTGTTCAAGACCTAGCAGTGCTATGAGATGTTGGAAAGACGTTTGCTGAAGTGTATTGAACTAGTGGGGTGGGGGACTACATATATTGAAGGAAAACGTCATTAGTTTTTAAGTATATATTTATAAATTTTTGTATAATAAAGTTTCATTACTTCTGGGGCACCCTTTGTATACATTATTTATATGCATATAAATATTTCATTTTATGAGTATGTCAAAATTGAGAATATACTTAACCAATAAGTAAACTTAATTAAAACATTATCTTTTAGAGATGTAGAATTATTCTTTAAGATCACCCACCCCACAGTATTAAAACAATTTTGAATTCAGTGAAATCAAATTAAAACTAAAAAATCTGATTCAATTAAAAATATAACAATTTCCACAGCTATTTCTGAAAACTAATTCTAAGACATGGATTTGCTAACCCAAAAGAAAAAGTAACAAAATTACTTAAATCTATATCCTTGAGCTTGATAAGCAAATGCCATTTTGTCTGGAGTTCCTTGTTTGTATATTTCAGATAATTTATTCATTGTATCAACAATAGATCTGTAAAACATATAATACCATAAATTATCTAGCAAATATATATAGTTTATGTACACATATATAAAAATATGTTTTTTATAAAGAAAACATTAAATAAAATAAAGTATATAATTTTTTCAGAAAATATTAAAATATGGCTGATTTATAATAAATTAATATAATTTTAAATTATTCTCGTGTTAGCTTTCAAAAATTCTTAACTATTTACTTTTCAAATAGTCAACTTTAAGCCACATATAATTCTACTAGGGAATTTATTCATTAAATTATCATCAGCTTCTTTGATATAGCTTTTAAAATGTGTTTGTAGGCAGTTTTAAATGTTTCTTAATTTAAAATATATATAATAGAAATATCATTGAAGATTTAAAATGTAATAAAAAGTATAGATTATAAAAGTCTATTTATATTGAATATTTACAGAGATAGGTATTTAAAAAGTGAGATAATTATATACATAGATAGTTTAAACACATTTAATCAGATGAATAAACAATAGAAAAACATAACAAATTGTCAAGAATATGAAACCACAAAATGTCCACATTATAGACACAGAGAACACATTATCATAATTTTTTAAACAAATAACTAGCATTAAATAACTGAGAATTGAGTTTGGTGTTTTATGCTTAATGTGGGGGCTTCTTTAATTTTTAAGTGATAATCTGAAGGAGCAGAATCAATAACTTTGAAATGTTTGATGATGGTACTGTACAGCAAGTATTACAAGTAAGGAGATGCTCCTTGAGGGGACTAGATAATCTACTGTCACAAGATTTAAAATAGAAACATATTTATTGATAGAAGAGAGAATTTTATGAAGTTTCTTTTTAAGGAATAAAGATTCAGAACTATAGAAAGTGATACAGATAGAAGATTGGAGGTCATGAGATAATTTGGTAATTTGAAGTGTATAATTACTTTCAATAAGAATAGCAAATGCCATCTAGTCTCTTCTATGACCACCTTACCTGTAATATTTGGGGTACCAGTCTCATCATCTACCCTTTCAGATTATCACTTAAAAATAAAGAATAAAAGCACAAATGTAGGTTCTTTTGATATAAAAAATTTCTGTGTGGTTTCATCTTGTTTATCAATATAATTAAATTTGCTTAAATTATTTATGTAATTACCTCACTCTGATGAAGAAAATGTTTTCTATGATCTACACTACACTTTTTATTTGATTTTATAAAACTTTATTGACATCTCAATGATTTATACCATCTTTTTTTACTAATCAATAAATGAAAAACAACTAACAAATATTGATACTATTTAGTATTTTGGAAATAAAAATGTTGCATTTGTTAGATATATTTGTGCTGCCAAATATCTTGAAAATGGACAAATTATTTGCCAAGATATTATTTAGTTCTCAGATGATCTAATGCATAACACTGTATTAGTAGATATTTTCATCAAATAGGAATTGATTACCTTACATGTAAAAGAGATGTTAGAACAGATCCTTCAATTAATTTATTTCAGATAGATGCACTAGTCAGTTATCTACTCAATACAGTTTAAGAAAAAACATGACATGTAATTTTTATGGAGTTCATCATGGCAAAAACTGCAATACTATGCTACAAAAGAAACTAAAAAATCTGTTAACCAGGCACATTTTCAAAACTGGATTTATTGTAAATTCTTGTAATGCATTTACTGCTTTAGTCTTTGATCCTCTATTAAAACAAGTAGAAAAATGATTTCATCAAACTCACAATTTTTCTTTAGGTAGATTCTGGGAAAAGGTTAAAAGACAGCCCAAAAAACATTAATTTCATTCATGATGCCAAATTGTTCAAACTAGGATAAATTAAGTCAAGGCAAGGCATACTTAACCAAAATTAGTACTTATATTTTAATGCTCATAGGCACTAGCTCAATGATAAATGTAGCTGCTACAATCTTAACATAATTATATTATACCATTTTAACAAAAATCTTAAAATGCCCTAATTCACCTAATAATTTGACCAGCACTGTATTTGTAGCTGACATATTTTGTAGTGCATATATGTGGCACCCCCAAGTTTGAAAGGTTTAAATACCTAACAAGTAAATTGTCAGTACCAATGTCTACCTCATTTTAAAAACGTTTTACAAATATTCATTTATAAACTTTAGACAGGATATGAAAGCCCTATTATACAAAAATGCATTTTATGAATGATAATTGCCAGCACACTGGCCCATATAAAGTTTCTTCAACTTTTGTACAAGTGACTTTAATTTGCCTTTGAAATATTTTTTCATTTTTTGTGTTAAAGTATACCTGCTTAACTTTTGCATTCGTTTTTTTGCAATTTCACCAACTGAAATTATACCTTCATAGTAGAAAATGCAATTAAATTTTGTCTTTAAATTTATTGACATATTTATTGAAAAAATTAAAATGTTTCATATAAAAGCAAGCAAGGTTACAATTTCAACATGACAAACTCCAGAAGAATCAGAATAGAATAACAATTATAAATTAAAATTGGCCCTTAGTTTTAAGCAAAATATATCAAGATAATGTGAACACCTTTATATTTAGTGGGAGTTACACAGGTGACTACTGAAAGTGCAATTTCGTTAGTTCAGCCAAAAGTTTAAGTAACTAATGCTCAATGAAAGGTGCATTAATAAAAGTATACTTATTAATTAATGATAGGGTACTTTTGTGAAAGTAGAGAAACTTTATATGAATACAATAGGTGATTTCAAATTAGACCTAACACTTTACAAAAAGTTTTAAGTCAAACATAACAGTACTAAAAGGGTACATATCAACCCCTAAACCTACTATATTGGATCTCATTGTGAGCTTTTGCATCTAAATCAGCTAATGGGTACATCTTTCAGCAGAGAAGGGTTGATATAGTAGACCTGTTCACATCTATGTTCTGACTATGATAAAGAATAGTTACTAGTGGCACCATCTATCTATCTTGTTCTCAACCTTGTGGCAGATCTATATCTATGGATTCAACTTTCTCCATTGTTTCCTATTGTGTCAATAATATCTGGAAAAAAACACTCTTACATGTTTTTCTTTGGTTTACATTGGCTTATTTTTCCTAGAATTCTGGCTCACACCATAAAATAGTTGAAATACACTCAAAACTGTGTTTGCTTTTTAAGTAATTAGAATTTCCATGAGCTAACTATTTTTTATTGTTTAAAATTACTTTCGCCTCATCGAATGTTTTTGTCATTATATTAAGGTGTTGGATGGTATCACTGATGTTTTGGTGATGTTAAATAAAATTATCGATTTTTGTATTTGGATTATTAATTGTCTGTGGTATGATCCATATAACTTTTATATAATTGTATTTTA
>JAUYWI010106472.1:0-11178 GCA_034780595.1 Parotoplana pacifica
TTGAAAATCAGCCTCTTGGTAAAATTAACACTGAAAGCCTAGTTGAGCGTCCTGGTATTCACGTAGTCCTCGATTCAATTTAGGGACTGGATGGGCACTTCACAAATTTATGATTTATTATTAATTTCTGAGTCATTTCTAATGTTTTTGGAATACCTTTATTAATCAAAATTGAATTGAAAAAAAATCTATTTTTAATGTGTAGGCCATTCAGGATGGTCACAAAATCAGTGGACCTCAATTTATGACTTTGGATAAAGTTTTGACTTTTTTATTTGGCACACTAATCGAGTATTAGATATGAAGTATATATTCCAAATTTGAAGGTATTCCAATGTACCAGTCAAATTTTACTAGAAAATTTAATTTACTTTTTATCTAAATATCATTTACATAATGTGGTCAATTTTGACACAAAAAAATATCATAACTTTTTCTTATCAATATATTTTAAAGAAATTTTCTACTGTTGTTAAGAATGAAGTGGAGAATATCTCGTAAAATATAAAGAAATTCTACTCATTGGCACGTTTTTAAACATTTTTAAAAAACGGCTCTTAGGTTGCACCCTATGGACAAAAATCAAAATTTTCAAAATATAGTACCTCAATGCTAAAGGTTTAAGAAAGTTAAGACAGGATATTCCCTGGCATTTTCACATAAGGATAGGGTCAGAAAGGGTCCGAAATATATGATTGTATTTTACACTTTGGAGAACAGGCTGAAATTCATATTGAAAGTCTGGTAATTCTGGAATTCACCCTGTTGTTTGTTGTGTTCATTTCTTTTCAGTTGATATACATTGTGAACAATAAAGCTTTTAATGAGTACAACCTTACCAAATTTTCTTTTCAGCTCTGTTATCTATATTTAGCACTAACTCGTTTTCTAATCTCAAAGTCGAAATATATTGCGGTAATAGCGTTCCTACATCTGTTATGTTCACATAAAATTAAAACAACAACATTACTATAGGATTAACTAAAAGTCTTTGCTGATTTTGCTAAACGTTATATACATCATTAGATTACATTGCACGCGGGCTTTGTCGTCGTGCATTGTAACCCAGAATTCATTTAAATATGTCGAAAGAAATTAGCTATAAAATCACTAATCGATAGTTTTATACTAATTCTTCTGAGTTTGTGTTTCAGTAGTCCGACAATTCAGTCTGTAGGTCATCGGTCTTCTATCAAATTTTGAGTTTGGCAATAACTCAATTAGATTTTTTCAACGTTTTGTAGCTACATAACAGTTTGGAAGATTACATGGTGGTAGATCAGACCGGATAAGCATTTTTGACACAAAATGTCCATAAATTTTTAATGAATGTTTTTGGAAATTTAGAAAAAATACATCTGTTGGAACCTTTTTATGACAAAATAAATTTAAAAAAAAATCCGGATAATATGTTGAATAATGAAGCGTTTCTAACATAATTACCTATAATTTTGACTTCAGATTTATCTTTTTAAAGTACAGTTTTCATAAATTTGGAAATTTTGGACCAGTGACCTATTTAAATTGACCACATCGTGGCCTGACAAAATCTTAAACCAAAATATTAACAAGAAGTCACAAAATCTCAGCGTAATTGGTTGATTGGTTTTGACGCTATATTCGAAAAGTTGTACCCCCCCAAAAAATCTACTTAAGGTTAAAAGCAAGTCAGAATTTTTAAAGTATATAGCATTTGTGATTGAGAAATGTCAGTTGATTTTATTAATTAATCAGTTTGAGTATTGGCATTTTATTAATTAACCAGTTTGAGTATTGGTATTTTATTAATTAATCAGTTTGAGTATTGGCTTTTAATTGAAGCCCAGTTATAGGTATTGTTTAACATTAAAAAAGTCTTATTAACTATGTAATATGCCAAAATTTCTTTTTAATTAAAATGACTTTTATTAAAAATATTTTAAATTTACCTCAAACTAACTCCGTTTTTGACATTTTTAAAATACTTCTGGTGTTCCATAAATAATGAGAACACAAGATTAATTATGTATATTTACAACAATGAGTATAAATTTATTTGGTAACATGTTGTCCTGCTGAATCCATCATCATTTGGCAGTAGTCCACAAGATTTTGGACTTCCTTCTTAAAGGCATTCTCTGGCAGTCACTGGCCCATTGCAACGCGGTCGTTTTCACCTCTTTGTAATCATTGAAGTTTAGAGTTGCAAAATCGGATTTCATCCAATTCAACACAAATCTGTTACAAAGATTCAGGCCGGGGCTGTAGGGATATTGGAAAATAGTTGACATCTTTCTTTTGGCCAGATAGTCCTTTACAACTCGGGAAGAATGAGGTCTTGCATTGACTCATCAAGAGCATCCAAATGAATGAGGCTTGAAGGAAGAGTCCTCCATAGATCATCCGTGTGCTTAATAAAGTCAATAATGGTATCACTGTCAACAGTTTCACCTGGGAGATAACACAATCGATTGTTGAGCGTGAAGGAAAAAAGCAACATCACTTACTTGTCGGATATGGGTCTTTCTTTCACTTAAGGTCCCTGTTATGATCCTTTGCATATTGGGCTGAGTCTCAAGGTAAATCGAGTATTCGTCCGGTACCACTATTCTGTCACAAAATGCTGCCATCCCCTCTGGGAGAAACAGATGTCGAATTCATTTTGCACAATTAACCCTTAATTTCTTCTGGTTCTCTTAGAGCTTATATGGCACCCACACAGAAGAGAAATTCTGTTTCTGAAGACTGTCTGTCAGAATGCGATACACAATAGTCGATGGCACATCACACCAATCCGATAGTGATGCACAGAAGATTTGGGATCCTCTTCTATTATTTCCTCGATGATCTGAATGGTCTCATGAGTTCGTGGCGCTTTTAGACGATCTTATATGGACTTATCGCTGCATGAAGGACTGGTTTCATGCTGATCACCTTCCCAGAACCGGGTGAACCAATGTAAAATTGTAGATTCGGAGTATCATCGCCATGATTCTCTTCTAATTCTTCAAAACAAGCTTTGGCCACGCCTAATTTGAAACGTGTATACGGATTCAAACCGAAATATCCAGCTTTATAATTCATTAGTAAAAATCTCATAGACATCCATTCTCACTACTTATGGAACACCCGATAATTACGACTTTTTCGTTTACTGTGATTTAAAGTATATAGAAAAATGTTACGGTTAAAACAGATAACTTACTCTTTACCCAACCCATTGTATTAACAATCAAGGGAGGTTTGGGATTCATAGCTTCATAAGCCTCATAGACAAAAGAGAGACAATTTGAGTAATGTCCCGGGTTGTCACCAGGAGTTAAAGTCCCAACAAAACACTTCCTGAAACATAAAATTAAAACTCTTATCTACAATACGAAAAGTTCATAATAAATTAAACTAAATTTTATGCAACGCACATAATTGGCGGTCATATGCTTGAATGATATGTTGAACTTTCGATTTTCAATTATACAATTAGTAAACGCAGCATTCAAGTTAAAGCATGGATTAATAAAAGTAGTATGGCATATACATATGTATGTGCATTACTCATGACTTTGTATATACGTACTATTATGACACAAAGATTATTTTAAGATAAGAAGATATTTATATCAGTGGCCTGAATGTCATATAAATGATAAATACAGATCATAGATATTAAAGTATAGTCCAGTTTGCTGATCTAGTTTTATCTATATAATCTCATATCTATGATGTAGACCATAAATTTATAATATCTTGAAAATAAAACATACTTAAGATACCAGATGCCTGTTGCAGCTTCGCTTTCAAAAATCTAATAAATAAGGAGTCCCTTTTATAACAAAAGTAATATTGGATTGTATAAAATTTTTATTTCTTGAAAAATGTTGTCATTAGGTGTTAGTGGTGATTCAATAAATCCACCACTTGCATATTCAGATGGGGTTAAGGGATAATAGAGTGGTGGGATCTTTCCTTGTGTGATGTGTCTCATAAAACCTCTCCATCAGACTGGGCAACACATCCACAGGTTACTGTGATGCGTAATACAGCTATCATAGGAGTTAGAGAGTCTATCCTATCCAGTAACAAGACCATCCATGAGTGGTGAAGAGCCACATCCTTCTCGAGGTAACCTTGTGCGATGCAGATAGCCGCATATCTGAACATGGCGGATCTAGAGCTGTCCACTCAAAACCGGTTCTCAAGACTAAGGTGCTGCCGCTAGCCAAAGGTCTGAATTGCAGAGGGTGAGAAGTCATAATTGTGTGTCAGTCTGGTTTGAGTTGGGGTGCCGATGCCAGACTGATGACCCTATCTCGAAGGATCGTTGCCCATATCTGGTAAGAGGCTCTGGCAGGCGAACTTATTAAAATTCTCACTTCTCTCCATGCCTCTCATGAATATCAGTTCTCACTCTAATACTAAATCTAATGCTATCAGAAAACCCAGACCATCAATTATTTCTATCTTTCTTGGATAATGGCTCACAGATTCTGCTCATCATGCCTTCTTCAAATCGCTGGAAGAAACTAATGCTACTACAACCATCAACACTCACATCTTCCACTGCTAGCAGACACTGCTGATTTCAACCTTAAAGGATCCTTGCCCCTTGGCACCAAAAAACGACCATTGGATTCGCCTTTATGTGGACCTCATCAATCACACTGCAGAAGCCATGAACCCTCTACACAAGCATACTCTAGCCTATCTAAAGGTAGAACATCAAAACCTCATCCCTTACATCCAAAGATAGGTTAAGACCATCAAAAACATCACCATCACAGATGCCCGCGACCACTACCTCCAACCTAACTCATCTGACTGCAGAGCTTACGTTGTCATTTTTGCCTATAACAACACTATGCACAAAAACCTCAACAGCTGAAATATCTTTCAAACTAGAAACACCATGCATTCTCATCTTACTCTTAACTCATACATTCCATCTCTAGCTTCATCCACCCTTTCTACTCCTGTCAAGGACAATCCTAGAGTCGATCATGAGAAACAGGAGAAAATCTCCTCTGAAGCAAAGAGAGTACCACAAGGTGCTAATAAAAATTCCCTCAAAAACCACCAAGGTTCCACTAAGAGACCTAAGCATTGGAAATTCAAAGACAAACATGAAAGGGCTATCTAAAGAGAAAAACATTATTGCTACAGCCATAATCTCAAAACTAAGAATATTCCTAAACTCTGCATTATTCAATGGAATGTCGATGGTATATCAACTATAGCAATGAAAGCCAAGCTAACCAAATTCCTTGACAATCACAAACCAAGAAACCAAACTCGCAAAGGAAAACCATTTAAGATACAGGGCTACTCTGTCATTAAAAGAGATAGGACTACTGACAAGTCTCAAGGAAAAACCATCTCTGGAGGCAGTGTTATCACCCTCATCAAAAGTGATCAAGTATGGAAACAACCCTCCACCTATATTGGACAATGACGCAATCACAGAAGCAATCTCTACTTCCAAACAACTGATACATCTACTACCACCCACAATTTGTATATTCCTCCAATCAATCCAGGAGCCAATGATGACAAAAAAGACAACTTCAACCCTTACTCCTTCCAAACAAACCATAATAACATCTACTGTGGCAACTTAAACTTTCATCATGCACTTTAGGACTCATAGTCAGCCCCAAGCCTAGAGCCAACCTAGCTGACTGGATGATGGACAACATGTTTATTGCAGCAACAACCCTGAAATCCATACTTTCACATCTCGCATCATTGGAAACCCTAGCAGTTCCCATGTCACTGTCATTCATAGCAGCTGGAAAGGAAAGATCTAATGGACTCCCCTCACCTATATTGGCTCAGACCACATTCCTATTCTAATTGAACTCCTTGTACACTCTACCTCCAATAAAATCTAAAAAACACACCACCAAGTGTGCCAACTGGGAAGCCTTTCTAACAGAAACGGACAAGCTCATACCTAAACAAATTCCAGACAGCAATCCTTTGGCATGGGATATGATCAAAATGCCATTATGTCAGCAGCAATAACTACTATTCTGAGAGGGAAGCGCAGAAACCCTTATGTGTGGTGGAACAGTGATGTGGAACAGGCCATCTCAGAATGCAATAAAGCCAATAGAGAACTTAATGACAATCCAAACAAGGGTGACCTTTGAACCAAATGGATCCAAAAATGTGAGGAAGCTGTAACTATTGAAAAATGAATCTCATAATAATCTGATATCAGTATAGACTATGCTGAATGAACTAACGAAATATCTTTTTGGGGTATTGAAAAAGGAATATTTTCATGCGATACTGCAATGGGCATTTACTTCAGGTATTCCATAAGTAATGACAATGGATGTCCAAGTTTTTGTTTGCTCTGAATTCGAAAATTATTTATAAATTCACTTGTTATATTGGTAAAACCAAATGACACCTATTTTGTCATATTTCAAAACATTTCAATAATAACTTTGCAATTTTCAATCATAGATTAGTATGTAATTGTCCAAGTAAATGAAATATTTTTACTGTAATTGACTATGATAAATATTGTTTAGAATTATCAATTAAAGAATGTCTCCATATTAAATATAGTAATACTAACCCTCGATACATCTGTGTATAACTCATGTTGCTCATATTATTTGAAATTATTTTAATTGCTTGCATTGTATTCACCACAAAACTTTATTGTATATAAATGTATCCCTTAGTATATATTTTTTACTTTGTCTGATGATGCAGAATCATATGTGAAACATGTTACATTGTAATCAAATATATTTTTTTTCACATTTTATTCCTTGTATGATTTTTTTAGACATACCTAGATTATTAAACACAATTTCAGAACTGTTTGTACTTCTTTTTAAAAAGCAGTTCAATAGGCTTTCCATCAACAGTTACCATTTTGAAGTCATTGGGCCATATAAAGTAGCTCACTATAACCAAGTTACAAAATGTAAGGTTAAACCATTGAAAGTGCTTGTATAGTAATGGATATAGACTTGATTGTATACATAATAGATAGTCATGGTCCAAGATGTATTGTCAAATAACTAATGACCTAACCCTATGCACTACCATAATATATTAGAGAGCAATAGTATAAAATTGTAGTGCCCATCTTTACAACTGCAGTAATTAATTTCAAATAAAATCAGTAATATCAACTTACCTAATAGGCTCTATAGTAGGCTTCAAATGATGGGTAAATGTTGGTCCTAGCATTGGTTTCTTAATCAGTGTTAGTGACACAAATCCAGAGATAGTGAACTCTGGCTGACCAATATCACAGTCCAATATAGCTATACCTATATCATTATTTTGCTGTGAGATTAAAATATTGCAAATGTACCGAAGCAAAGTAGATTTTCCTGAATTCTTTGCACCAGTAAGAATAATTCTCAAAGGTTGTTGAACTATTAAAAAATGATGAAATTATATATTTATCCAAGTCTAACTATACAATGTAATTTTAAAATGAAGGTTAAATCTTACAACTGTAATACAAGAGGTATACTAATTTCAAACTACAATCAATATTTTAGATAGGCTAGTTTATACTACATAGATATAAAATACATAGAAATAATAGTTTTCAAAAAGTATGAAAATAACACAACATAAAACTGTTTCACATCCTTCTCTTACATTTTAAAAGTAACATTACCTACCTTCTTGTAGAGTGTCTTCAATAGATGAAGTAGCTCTTTTCATATCTCTGGTAATTTCAAATAATCCCAATTCATTGTTCAAAGAAGCATCAATAAAACTTAATCCAATTTCATTACCTATTGGATCCCCTTTGTAGATATCAAACAATTTGGTATAAACAGAAGTCTCCTTTAACATATTGCATACATTACATGCTAGTGACTGGCCAATCAGAATACAATATTCATTTTTATTTTTAAGTTTGTGCTTTTCATTATAAAGCAAATCAATTCCTAACTGTAAATTCTCTTTTGTTACATTATCAAATATACCAGCAATTGAACCTTCCTTTTTCCTTATCCAATGCTTCAGGTCAGCATAAGTATTAATGCCAGGTTTGACAGCCTCTATAATGCTAAAAGAATGTGATGATGGTGAATACAAGAGATGAAAGGTCTCTGGTTTGACAAAACATCCATTAATTTTGATTCCTCCTAGTAAACAATTTATTTTTCCTTTGCCTAATAGAATAAGTGGTCTGTTCAGAGACAGTATAATTAAAATGCCATTCAATTTGACTGTGTCACTGTTGTAAAGAAAGAAATGATCAAAATGTTGAACTACAAACAAATTACCAAACTGATTTTTACAAAACTGAGATGATAAAGGCGATTTGTGCTTAATATCACTTTCAGATTTCATTGCCATTCTCTATAAATAACAGATACAAAAATAATATTAACAACTTAATATAAAAAATAAAAGCTCATAAAAATTAGAGTAAACTGTTGGCAGTGCATAACAGATTTGTCATATATTAAAATATTAATCAGAAGTGCTATAAAATCCACTGCTCAAATTTCATGTTTTAATTATATATTATCCATACATAAAAATTTAGTTGTTTAGAGATGGAAGCTAATAAATTTCATAGCCAGTTGGACAATTCCACAAATTAATGATAGTAATTCTCATAAAACACTAGCTGAGCTATATAGCCAGGTAGATATTCTCTTTATTCCTAACTATCAGCAGGTGTTAATTGGTTAATGTAAAATAAGTGGATGCAATTATTCTATGGGTCAAAATATAAGTGTGAAATAGCTAAATTAACTACCATTAATTTTGAAACTCAGTATATGCCTCTAAATTATACTTTTGGTTTTAAATGAACCATGACAATTTAATGGATCTTATATGTTATGTTTTCAAAACAATATTCACAAAATACTATATAGTTCAGTGGCTTAGTTAGAAAAAGGGTAATTTAGTTACAAGAATGATACAAGCACCAAAGTTTGTCAAAAATTAGTTGACCTTATAGGCATAAAAACAGTATATGTTTGACATAGATATCATTAGATATTTTTATGAAATCCCATTCACATGAAGATAGGACCATGCCCTTTTTAAAAGCTTATAATATCAGCAGCAGACAATATTGTAAATTTTAGGCCAATTGGATGAACATATAACATACAATTTTCAATGGATAGGAAATTAACATATTGGGGATTCTTTGAGTCAAAATTTAAACACTTTCCAGACCTGGAATTGAAGATTTTTTTAGTATTTAAAATCCACTAAAAAACTTCATAATGTAATTTCCCTGAAGTTGGCCCTATTTCAAACTACAATATATGAAATCATTCATAAATGGATCATCATTAAAATGGTATCTTGAACTAGACTAAGAATTGGAATACCAGCTATGATGTTTATATATAGAATAAAATAATCTATAGTATCCCATTAAATTATTGAGAACACCAAACCTTTTTTAAACAGTAAATTATATTTTATTTAGTTTCAAGCTGTTACAGATAAATTGAAACATAAATAACATATTTTTTCTCAACAAAATTATCATTGAATTTACAAACACTCAACCTAAAAAGAAGGAAATTTGATTTAGAAGAGTTAAGTTATCAATTACAATTCAACTTTTCCTATTTTTTGGCATATTTAAGGCCAGAGCAATTGGATAAAAAAGGAAAAAAGATGGAGCATGTGTAATTTTGAAGCTTATAAGGTTAACTAATTTTTGGCAAAGTTTGAGGCTTGTCATTCTTGTAACTATATTTGACTAAGTCACCTAACTAATAGTTTACTTCTAATAATTCACTTAAATTAGTGTTATCATCAAAAATTACAGATTCTGTTACTTAGGGGACACTATTTGGTTGCTTAGAGGATATAAACATAACTAACAATTTATTTTCAATAGCTAATAGCTGATTTGTTTTGATATCTTTTCATTTTCTATTATTAAGTATAATAAATATCTTTAAAGCATAAAAAATTGATTGAAAGCAATTAAATTATTAGATACATTTATGTACTGGAAGAAATAAATTTATCATAGAACAGCATAGAATATTGGTATTATGGCCACTGGGACATATTGGTCTTGTTCAACTGGATACCATCCCATGGATGCCAAGTCCTATGTTCATCAAGCCTATCAATGCAATACAAACCAATTTTGACCAGCCAGGATTCTGCACCTACCATTTCCTGGAGCAGTTGTTTTTCAAAGCAGCAAGTGGTGTGGACTTCCAGCATGAACTCAACCAAGTTTGCAACTTCTATGGCACTGACTTTAACCAAACTCAGCTACAGCTGCATCTTGAAATGTTTCATGTAAGTCTGCAGGTCCAGAGCACATCTCTCAAACAGGAAGACCTTGTTAAACACATTATCAATATGTCAGCTGCTGAACAAGGGCTTATTAGTGAAGTGCTCAAGGTGCTCAAGTTAATTCTTGTGTTGCATTCCATAATTGTAGTCAATGAGCGTACCTTCAGTGCAATGTGCCAGCTAAAGACCTACCTAAGGGTAACAATGTCCCAAGAAAGGTTCAATCATATCTTCTGCTACAGGTCCATCAAGAAAAAACTGATGCTTTAGAGGCCAGGAATGTGGCTGCCACATTTGTAGGATTCTGAGCACTGCCTTTCTATTTTTGGTTGCTTTGAGTAATGAACTGTTGATAGTTATTGATTTTCTATATACATTGAATACATTACATATTCCATGACATCTCATTCTCAATGTATAGATACCACTACAATAATAAGTAATATACCTTTAAATAGATTGTCAAAATATAAACTGATCTGTGTGGGAAAAGAAAATTACAAACATAGCAAAAAATGTAAAACAAAAATCTCTTTGGCCTGGAAAATGCAAATTTGCTTCAGCCAGACCTAAAGGGGTACTGTGGATACCATGCCTGCAGTTAAAGAAGCTAGTGCAAATTAGACTTGGGAGCTGGAATGTTGGATCCATAACAAGTAAAGGGAGAGTTAGTAGGAATCTGCCAAAGACATAAAATTGAAATGTTATGAGTACAGGAAACCAAGTGGGCAGAAAACAAAACAAAGAACTGGGTGCTGGCTACAAAACTTTCTATAACAAAAGTAGCAATGGAAGAAATGGAGTGAGAATTATTTTAAGGCCAAATACAAAAGAAAGTATCATGGAGGTATAGGGTGTATCGAAATTAATGTCGTTTTTCAATTATATAAAAATTTCTAATTTCAAATATATAAATTTTTCTAA
>JAUYWI010106483.1:0-11177 GCA_034780595.1 Parotoplana pacifica
TTTGTTGTGTTACTTCCCCACTTTGATTGTATTTTTACATATTTGTGGTTAAATAAAATTATTATTATTATTATTATAGCATGATGCGATAACAGTTGAGACAAGAGAGACAATATATTTGAAGTCAATGATTATTTCGACCTTGGCTCCTGATCCCAAAGTGAAAAGAAGACCTTTAAGCAACATAGTATTCAACTCAGAGCACTCGGTCATTGGCTACGCAGATAAAATTCAACAATCTAGAAATACATATTCTTTCTACACCCCTTCTTATACCTAGAAGGAACAGTAGGAGGCCTTTACTCATATGTATATGTGAGACATATATCAACAGCCTCTGGGCTGAAAATCGACGAAATGGTTGATTGCGCTATAAGGATAGAAGCAGGGGGCGCATGAATTTAGTCGGGAGACACGACCCATGTCGTCCAGACTAAAGTAAATTTAGTGGACAAATATCCTAAGTATATTTGGATTTATTTAATGTAGGTATGTATGCTGAATTGATTTTATAATAAATGTTGGTTTCCTCATATTAAGCTAATGATTATTGCCTATTCATTTTTCATATATAATACCCAGGTGCTCGACATGTAGTTATGTTAAACTAATAAATATGTTATAGCCTATCCTGTCATTCAATTCAGATAAAGTTTGAGTTTGCTTGGTTTGATTTTTCTTATTGTAGATAATATACTGAGGAAAATGATTGCAAAGAAATGTAGGTAGGTACTTGTGGATTTATATGTATACTTTGTGTTTAGAATAGAAGATTCATTTGACAAATATATAATCAAAGGCAAAGTATGTATATTACGTTGTTCTACGAGTATACTATAATGCAGGTGGAATATGTATTAATATTATATATGTTTATTGAATTTCTGGATTTTGCAAACTGGCTTGGTAGAATGATTTTATGTAGGTTTGTTCCAAAAATCAACTACTAATTAGTCATGCGTACACTGTCTGTAATCAAGATAGACGTTTTGTTGTATCTAGGTATTATCAAATAAATATGATGGTATTTTTTCTCAACAACTGAATGAAATCAAATAAAAGCGCACGTCAATATAAAATATAATATCTGACGAAAATCTCATAAATTTGCAATCATTACACCTATTTTCTTAAAAGTTCACAACAATGAAATGTTCATGATAATGATAAGAAACACACTTAAAAATTAAAAGATGTTCATCATAGAAATAGACTACTCTTAACCATTGAGTTCTAAATTAACTTCTAATGAAGTGCTCCTTTCATGTTAGCACTCCATAGCAGTTTTTAAGCGTTTTTAAAGTTGGAGTACCATCATTGGAAACATGGAAGAGCAAAGAGCTAAGTACTTTTACTAAGGTCAAACTGGCTAAAGCTCTTGTCTGGAGCGTGGCTATGTATGGTTGTAGGAGCTAGACTATTCAGAAGAAAGAGGAAAGGAAACTAGAAGCATTCGAACTGTGGTTTGTGGAGAAGAGTTCTTCGAGTGAGTTGGAGGGAAAGAAAGAGAAATAATTTTATAAGAGAAAAAGTCAATGTGCCTGAGTGTAAGGGAATTTCAGAAACAGTTTATAAAAGGAAACTCAAGGAATATGAACACTGGAAACGGGGGAAGATAACTTAGTCCTCACAACATTGGAAAGCGATGTTGAAGTAAAAGGAAGGAAAGGACGAAGACCTCATGGTTGGTGTGAGAATGTGAAGGCTGGGAGAGGAAGCATGGAGAATGCCAGACGTTGTGCCATCAATAGAAATATCAACGACCCTTCTTAGGGTTTAGATATACTGAACTGAATTGAATTGAATGGTAGTAAATCACCTGGAAATCGCATGTACTCAAGGTGATGACTCCGGATAAGCTAGACCATGTTTCCTACCAAATATTATTATTTTTGTAGTTGATATTTAAAAAAATCATAGTCAATTAATTTTTATTATCATAGAAAAATGATTTGAAAATACTATTACAAGTAGTAGTATTTTTAACACTATTTTATATTTGCTGACTTCTCCCAGTTCTGAAGGTAGAACTTATTAAAATTAGTTCTAAATTTAGGATTAAATGCTAAATGTAGAGCCATGTAGAACTCCATGAGAAGTTATTTTAGGACGTTTTGGATAAAAGTGTAGCGTTAGGGTTATCCTACACTCTTGCGGAATAACGTTTAAACATATCTTTTAGTGTAAATTAAACATTTTTAAATGTAGTAAACAAAACGTTTCAAATTGACCCCAAGCAATTGCTAAATAACAAAAAAATCATTGATTTTGGACTGAAATTAAGTACAAAACAAAACATTGTACATATTTTGCCCAGACCTAAGATTTTGAAATGGAAATATGGTTTAAAAATGTTACGTTATTTTATTAATAGCACAACTTTTGTAGAACCATATGAATAAAAAATAATTAAGTCTCATACGAACGTTTTCGTTTATTGCAAATAAACTTCGTCAGGCATATATGTTTACAAAATAGTAAACGTTATTTCCAGTTTTAAACGTTTAGTTTTCAACATAAATTATACGTTTTTAAACATTATTCCCTAATAGTGTATAGTAGGTGGTCTATCTCTATGAGGTACATTTAATTTCTATAATGCTGTGTTAGTCTCTAAACAAACAATTCTCAAAAGTTTTTTTTAAATCGCTAGACGATTTGCACGTACACTCTTATAGTCATCACATAAACAAAGAGGCCTTTCTTTCTTATTTCTCACCGCGTCAGGTACTCCAAGTATCATATGAACCATGACAGCACAAGAGTTCTTTACACACAGTGTTCAAATAACCTTGGTCGTCATGATCACAATGGTTACTTATTGAAGATCTCCGAACACTTTCGGAACCCTGTCCACCAAGTAACTTAAAGGTATGTCACGACTGGGTCTCGAGAGGGCGCTAAACACTCGACTATCGGTTTCTCACAAAAAGGCCTCGCTGAACTGTCTGGAATGCTATGATAAAGCAAAAACTGTCTAACTAATTGCATGAAATGTAAATGTTTATTGTTCTTTTCTGATGTTCTTTGAATAAACAATAAGTACACTGTAAACCCAAATCTCTCATATCAAACATCAATTATGGTTCGTATCATTGAATCTATGATTAGTTTGGATTCCAAATATTGTACTTTTTTCTAGCAGTTTATACATATTATTCTACAGTACGACTTATAGTAAAATTAAAAACATTGGAGATAGGAAATAGGAAAATAGGAAATAATTAAATAAATAATCTATGCTATGGCCCATTTTTTTAAATATATGCTTAGTCGACTGTAAAATAACACTTTAGCTTGAGCTAATTATCTCAAGCTAGAGATAAAAATTGTGAGGATAGGATAATCGATAAAAATAAAAATTATCTTAAGCTAAAAGATTTAGCTCGAGCCAAAATATGATGACCTCATCTAGCTGAGGATAATTCATATAGATATCATAGCCTTATTTCATTTTTATGATTTCATCATTGTTACATATGTAAGTCATGGCTGCATTTATGAACATACGAAATAGTTACAGGATAATAGACAATATGGAATATTTAACTGATTTTGAATTTATTCACCGTTTTCGGTTTAACAGGAATGGCATTGAAAATCTTTCTTTGCTTATTGGAAATGATCTACAAAATCAACAAAATAATGGAAGACCAATTCCAGTGAATATTCAGATTTTGATTGCACTAAGATATCTGGTATCCAACGATTGTCAAATGAGCATAGCTGGCGACTTTAACGTTTCACAGATGTCAATTTCTACAATTGTTTCAAACTTTGTTGAGATTTCCTTAAACTAATTTTAGTTGACCAATAAATTTGAGATATTAGAATTAGTTTCAGGTAAATTTATCCGCACCTTAGTTTTGTGATGTGCTTGGATGAGGATAAATTTAGCTCCAGCTGTGGATAGTTATCTGCAGCCTCAGCTTAAGATACTAGCTATCTTATTTTTACAACCGAGTAATTAAAATTAAGCCTTAGATTACTTCTCTAATGTTAAAAACAGCTGATTTAAAGTATGATTTATAGTTCTTTTTTTCAATATTATCGAAAATTCTATGGCCATTTTTTACACCAAATGTACAATATTTGGAATCCATACGCACAATTTTCTGTTAACCAAACTGTAGATTTATAATGTTTATAATGAATATTGTTTTGTCTTTGAAGGGAATAAATTTATCACCGTAGGTCATGGTGTGTTATTAAAAAAAATTAATGTATTCCCATAGATACCTAACCATGTAATTACTCAGTTGTAACATTATATTTGTCTAAGATAAAAGATGTATTTAATTGCATATGTTTTGTTTTTTAGCCAACTAATTTAAGGCATAATTTGGAAAGAAAAAAGTTGACGAAATTAAAATCCAACTCGTAAAATTCCTTTGTTGAGTTAGGTATATTTTATTTCTGTAAAAGACATTCATAGAAATTTGTCTAGTATTTTCATATTTAAAATATTCTTACTCAACATTATTTATTTAGGTATATAGTGTTCTATTAAATTTGAATGATTCCAAAAATATTATTACTTTCAATTTAAGTCACTTTTGAATATCTGAAGTATGTTTTTTTAATTTTCATTGCAAAATCTGACTTCCATTAGATAAAGTAGTTCAGAAAACTATGCTAAAAATGTTTTCTGATCCAAATATTTAAATTTGACATTAAATTAAATAAATATATGTTATGTATATTAGTTTTCTGAAATATTTATTTTTATAAATGAGAGATGTCAACTCCGATAAAAAATAACTCTATTTACCATGGAGTCAATAGTGACTCCAAAAGTTATTACAGTAACAAACAGCATTTTTTATGTAACATCTATATAATATGTATATCATAGAACTACACAATCGAACACAATATAGAAATATACTGAACATATAAATGTAAAACACTGATAATGTAAAAATTGAGTCAAAATGGTAGAGTCTTTGCAGTTATGGTCAGTATACCAAGCGAATGTGATCTTTACAAATTGATGTTCCACAACATGAACATTTCTTAGTCGTCTTTTGGTCTGCATCACAGGTACAGTAATGGCCATACCTGGTTCGTTTTCCTGTTTAGTTTTGCACTTGATCTTTCATTGCTGCGGGCCGGTGATTTTAGTTTATTATTTCAATAGGACAAGGAGCAAAATTGCTGGTGTGATCATGTCAAATATAAGTGCTTCATTAAATAATCGACAACGATAAGATTTTTAAAAATATTGATTTTATTCACTAGGATTCAACTTGAGAGCCACAAAAAACACTTTTTTCTATTAAAATGGTTAACTTATGGCTCTCTGAAAATATGACCTTGGACACAAAATTGGAAATATCAATTTTTCAACAATTTGAAATTCTGAAGTCAAATATTCATATTATTCATTAATATTTCTTTATAAAATTAAAAAGACTTACAAAAATATATAGAATAGGTTTTAAAAATATTCAATTTTGTCCATAAGGTGCAACCTGAGATCCAAGTCCAATTTTTATTCATTTACTTTCAATTTAAAACCTATCTGTCGTATAGTATTTTTTAAATTTCTCTATGTTATGTAAAACTTGTTCCTGAATAACTGCAGAAATTTCATAAAGAAATACTAATCCAAAAACATGAAACTTTTTGTGTTAAAAATGGACTATATTTGAAAATCCTATACATTTAAATAGGAAAAAAGGTAAATTTTAATTTTCTAATAAATACGGATAATTCATTGGAATGCCTTTATATTTGGCATATCTTTATATGGTATGTTGTAAGTGTGTCAAGTAGAAAAGTCATAATTTTATCCGAAGTCAGAAACTGAGGTCGACTTATATTTTCTAAAATCTAATTTTAATCAATGAATTCATTTTAAAACCACTAAAAATGAAAGTCATAATAAAACCATTTTAAAATATTTACATATTTATTTGGAAAAAATAATTTTTTCACAGACCTGCCCCAGTATGTTGACCCTCATAAACTAACAACCAGTTAATTGAAACATCCAATTTTAACACATTGTTTCTAATATCTTCTGAATTCTAAATCTCAAATTTAATCAACATATGAAGTTTTGTTTGCTTTTTAGAACCATTTTAGTGAGAAAAAATGGATCATCAATAATTTTTCAAAAATGTTTTATTGATTTGTATTCCAGAGAACCTACTTGATCTAAACACCAAATTTGAAGTAAATCTAACAAACTTTTAATTTTGGTCACGATGACGTCATCAGTCCCTAGCTGGTCCCCATTTTCGATTTTTTTTCGAAAAAAATGTTTCCTTTAATTTTGTCATCGCAATCCATCCATGGAAAATATGACTTTTAATTGGGTAGTTTCTCCCCCCACCAAAGTCAACTTAATTTTTAGCATTCTACCGGGCATTAATCATACCAACATAAAACACATAATAATTACGTTAACGAATCATAAAGAATTTGTCAGTTGTACATCTCGACCTGATCTATAAAATAGAGAAATCAGTTGCAGAACTACTCTAGTAGCTTGCAAATCTCAGGTCCTGTGTGTAGGTCCATTAGAACCTAAGTAATTCCAAATACAGTAAAAAAGAAAAAAAGCTTATCAATATGTATTTTGGGATAAAAAGCACTTTATTGTCTCTTAAATCTCAATGAAAGATCCTAATTTGCTGAAACCTGAGATTCATAATCCAAAAGGGATCTTCAACACAGTATAAAATTTGAGTTAGATCATATTTATAGTTTCTGGGATATAAGGACCAGCAGTATTTTAATAAAATGTTTTCTAAAGCAACTTAAACATCCAAAATAGTTTATAATAGTTTATTATGACTTTCTAAATCATTTTTAGTTGTTTTGGATTGAATTCAGTCACTAAAATAGAATTTTGAAATATTCCATTTTTGACTCGGATTATTTATACTACAACAAGTACTATTGTGTATTGGCAACACAGTTTGCAAATATTAACCTGGGTTAATTCTACTATGATCGGGTTATTTATACTATACCCTTTACATAATCAGAATGTTCATAAAGCATTTAATACAAAACATTCAGTATCCGCATTCATGTTTAAACAATTCACTAATGAACACTCTATGTTAAATTGCACAACAACAACAATGATTAAATCATTGATTTTTATTTAAAATAAACACTGTCGCACTGTTATGTATTGTTAGTGATTACACGTAATGCCTAAAAAGAATAGTCAATTTGTGAAATAGCATTAGGTTTATGTTTTTGTTTGTAGTAGATCTAGGTGTCTACTAAAATAATAAAAACTAAACCTAACATTACTGTTACCTAATTTTAGAAGGAAAAATCTCCAAAAAAATCAGTTAGGCCAAACTCCACCTAATGCTATTTCAAAAATTGACTGATTTTCATGCATTACATGTAATGCCTAGTTTTACTAAATGCCTGTAATATACATATAACACAACTATTTGACTGATCTTTTTAACGTTATTAATTTGTAAATCAAATTTCCATTTTTTCATTCTATAGGATGACCGGGTAAATACTTTTTTACATTATAGATTGTTCGTAAAAATATTTACACATAACCTTGAAAGATTCATTGACATAATATTTTTAAAATAAATTATATAGGTATGGGGTCTCAGCTAGGTACCGATGACATCGTCAGATCTAAAAATTAAATTATGTCCATTTTCCGTCAAAATTAGAGTGTAGGTCCACTAGGTACTCAATAATATAAATCAATCAAAATTTTCGAAAAATATTGATTTTCGATTTTTACCCATCAAAAAAATCAATAATCATTTTTTGGCCAAACTATTTATGGATTCATGCTATTGAGAGCCTAGTGGACCTACATTCCAAATTTGAAATCGATTAATTTTTGGACATAATGACATCATCCGCCCCTAGCTCAGCTCTCAATATCGATTTTTGTTTAAAATAATTATGTCAATGAATCTTTCCAAGGTACTTGTATACCAAATAAAAGTGTATAGTTTACAATATTTTTACAAAACTACCTACAATATAAAAAACGCTTTTTAGGTCAACCTATAGATTCATCAGTATATAGGATTTTTAGCAAAGCCAAATTTGGATACAAAAAAATATTAATATTTTGGGTAAATATTTTTTTCTGAAATTTTACACAGATATCTGTGTTTAGTATAAAGTATGTAGTAGTTATAGTAATGATAGTAGTATCAGGATTTATAATATTCAGTTCATTAGGGCAAAACAATATTTGGCTCTTGCAATGCACCCTGTGGGCTAAAATCAATATTTTCAAAACCCGGAATTTATATGGTACAATGATGTGTTTGTAGTATATCTACTATATATTAATCAATTGCATCGATATTTGACTTCAAAATCGATTTATTTAAATACTCTTTGATGAATGGATTGGCTTTTTGAGCATCCAAGATGGCTTCTTTGTTGATTTCATTGTTAGTGATGTGGAGCGGTGTACCTGAGTGGGTTTGGAGGCTCTTCCATCCATAGTTTTTTGCTGTCAGTTCTGTCGGAGAGTGTGTTCTCAACATACTCATGCCAAGAGTTTTCTTTGGCTTTCTAGGTTGTCTACCGTGCATGCTCAGCAGCTGCGATCCATTCTGGTCGTTTGGTGTTGTCGATCTGGGCTGGTTTTCCTTCTGTCTCTGACTGCCTTTTCCACCTCTTTGGTCCACCACGCACAGGGTTCTTGCATGCGCCTCTGGAATGTTCTCTTTCAAAGCTTTAAGGATGGTATCACTGAAATACTTACTTAATTCGTTAAGTTTATGTTGGCCTATATCTTTCTCGAACTTGATTTCTGTTTCTTGTTGATAGTTTTTCCAGTTTGTATATTTGCCCACTTGGTAGATTTTCTTCTGATTTGGGTTACAGATCTGTATATCTCGATGTCAAGGTCTTCAGAAATTGCTCCATTCGGTGCACTCGGCTATGATGGTAATGTCAAGGTGCAGATTTTTCACCTGAGCCTTGGTGGAAATGAGTTGGTTCTCCATTGTTGGCCACCTGATACTCAGTGCTTGCTATTAATTTGTAGGTCAAGGGAATCAGCTGTATTAATAAGATTCAGGCAAATACGAAAGATTTATTTAACGTTTTTTTATTTCTAAGGATGTAGAAGTTTCACAAACATTTCAGTCCATATACATAGAAACAGATAATGTTATTCTGTATCTTCTGCGTCAAGAGTTACTTTGGCATCCTTTCCAACTTTTCGACATTGAAAAATTGCTAAAAGTGGTAGTTTCAGTCAACCTACTTTGTTCAACGCTAAGACCTACAAACAGTCACACTGGACTTCCTATGAGAAATCGACCCTCTGTCTATGTTATGTCTTACTAGATAAATTATAAAAACAGATTGTGGTGAATTTCCCACTTTGCTATTAGCAGATACGTTGACGACTTGCTTTTTCCTCATCAGCAGCGGCTTAGAAACGGTTCAACAGATTTATCAATCTTATTAAAAACAAGCTATTAAATATGCAAATAGTTTGCAGGAATGTGTTTGATCGATATGTGCAAGCTGAGATGTCTATTTTAAACATTTAGGTATCGTAACATTTACCATATTTATTCGGAAATTTATATTTTTTATCAGTAGTAACATAAGTTGTTACTATTTATGAATTGGGGTAGATTTGTGGGATTACATCACCTATCTAAGATACAGTTTTCAACAAAAGGGGGTTTGACATATACTGCAACATATATGCTAAAATCAGGTTAGTGCTTTACTTGCCTCATGGAAAAGTTTTTGAGAATTATAAGTGATTTAGGGGTATCCTTTTTTCAGATTTTTCGCACTTTTTGAAAACTTAATTTTAATTTTGAGGTCGTATAGCTCTAAAACTACAAAATCGATTTTAACATATAATACCTCATTGGAAAGGGCAATTTGATATCTACACAATAATGTCAAAAGTATGATAGGTTAATTTAAACTTTCCATGGTTAAATGTTAAAAATTCTAACACTCCTATTTTAAAAATGTTTTTAGTCGGACATCGCTTGTGGCCAAACCTAAAACTCGATTTTTCTAAAATTACATTGTTTGGAAGGATGATCCTTTTATATATTTCTTCAAGCTTTCACTTTGGGAAAAGGTGAAGAGGTCCTCTAAAACACGTGAATTTTAGTCAATATGCCAAATTCTTTAAACTAGGATAAAATAATTCATGGCAAAAGACATACTTGATCCAAATTAGACTATTAATCTATGGAAACTCATCTTCATGTACCTAAAGATTGGACTCAGTATTTTCTTCGTACAAATTAGATCAATGTTTATAGTTTGATGGATTTTGGAACTTTAATAGCATTTTAACATCTATCCATATTTTGAAAAAATACTGCTATTTTTAAATGAAGAAACATGCAGTCAATCTAGAGAATAAAGATATAAATAAAACATTTATATTTCTATGAGTCAGAGATAGAAAAGAGACATATTGTGGATTAGTTTGCAGCCTGACGAAACAAAACGGCCGACCAAATTTAATTAGGCACACAAAAATGTGATTCTGGTCATTTTCATCGAAATATAAAGTGACCGTACTTATTAGGTAATACATAAAAATAATGGAGACATTTGCTCTAAGACTTATTTTTACCGTTTTAGCAACAATACCTAAGTACCTATGTAGATATTACCTGGATATTTCTAAACATTTAAATGGCTTTAAAATCAAAATAAATATAAACATTGTATTGTGATGTAATGATTAGTAATGACAGTGCCTAAACAAGTTGAAAAGTAAGCATGTATCGTAATGTAATATTATGTTTTTCAATAGGACTAGCGTTCTAAATCAAAGTAAATGAACACAATTTATTGTAAAAAACACGGAAAAAGAGAATGTAAAAAACAATGAATTAGTACCTAATGAATGACCAAAGCTGATATGGTGCATCATGTTTACTAAATTACTATTAAAAATTGGTTAGGTACCTTACATGAGACATGATTAGCTGAATGTAATACATATAAGGTGTTACAAAAGTAGCGCAAAATATTATTTGATGTGTTAATTAATAATTATAGTTGATTTTATTATTCACTCAATATTATAATATGTAGGTATTTCAAATGTATGTGACTGTTTTGAGTAAATTTATTATGATAATGTGGAATAGCCAATTTAGTTGTAAAGAACTAATCTTGTATTACGTAATGACCTACATAATTGGCAGACTGTTAAG
>JAUYWI010106494.1:0-11176 GCA_034780595.1 Parotoplana pacifica
CTTGTTGGGCCTCACCAGCCAGGCATAATCACAGCCTGAGCAATATAAAATGTTCGTATATTTCATATCAAAGCATAGAACATCAGTAAATTTTGCAAAGAGAAAATTTACAGAAGAAAAGTATTGGAAGCCTGTTTTTTTATTATCGGGCACTCAATATTTATGTTCTCACAACTCTCAAGATATCAATCTGTTGTGTCCTATTATCTTCTTGTGAGATATGACTACAACCCATACAGTTTTGAGGGTTATAATATTTATAAGAAGTTCTGTGTATGTTATGATGAGGAATTTCATGATCAAACGATTTTAAATTTGTCTTTTTTTATGCAGTTGCGTTTATTGATTTCTTGTGAGAGTGTATCTCCTAGAGAATGCCTGGACAATGTTGTGCATATTACGTGGGATTTCGGTGACCCCAAAAACTTCTAATTTAGGTACTTACTTTACTTCCTAGCGGTTTTCTATGGATCTTTTTATTACTCTATGGACAGAAACAGGGTTGCCCGATATTCGGAGCTTCAAGAGCGCAGGGAAATGCACTTAATCCGATCTTCCACACACACAGCGCAAGAGTGTTGTGCATTTACCTACGGCTAAAAGCGTACTTTATTATTTTACTAACATTGTCATTTTCAAATATAATGTGAGTCTGAGAATTTTCAGGAACAAAGGCTCTCTATTCATTTCTATTTAGTGCAAAGATTTCGTAAAGCATTTTGATTTCGTAATGAATGTGTTGTCTTTGTTTTTTGTTTTTTTCATCAGTAGATAGATTCATAGCTAACTTTTTAGTCAGTTGCATTGTGTATATTGTCATAGAGTAACTACTTTGTAAATATTGATGGTTTTTCTACAGAAACTAATTTGCATTTATCTGATTGCTCAATCACCGAACTTGCGAGACACGGGGCTACATGGACTACTTAACTGTAGGTTTTCAATTTGAATCTTGGAACATCGCGTTGAAATTGATAGAAAAGCACGAAAAGAATTTTTTATAAAGCCCAAGTGTCTCCTTTTGCTTTATATTTTACCGGGAATATCTTCTTTATTTTAGTAAGTATATCTATTTAACCAATCTTAATTGAAATATTACTCCTAACTGTTGTCTAGTTATCCGTTTTTCACCGTATTATGATTATGACTGTTTTAGACTGTTTAATTTTATAATATTCGGAATTTTAATTATGTATTTTTGTGGACAGTATTTTTTTTGCATTTAGCGTATCAACATTTCACTTTTTTGTTCTATCTGGAGTCTTTCTTTTCTTCTTTCTCTCACTAGTTTACTGCTTGCATTTATCTTAACAAGTGTTACATAATATTTGTTGCATATTTAGTAGGTATTTTAAGTATGTATATTTTGTATGTTTTAAAATAAATTACCTCTAGTTTCCAAATGCTTTGTTTTTCCTTTAAATGACATTAAAGTATTTCAAAGTACAATCTAAGAGATAGGTACTTGCTAAAATATTAGGATTGAATACAAATATGAAAATACATAGTATTTTGTATCTTATTGTTTGTAAAAGAAAAATATTAAGTTTTACTTGTTAGGCAAGTCTAAGCAAGAAATATTCTTGCTTCTATGTTTTTGTAAACAGCATTTGAAATATTACTTTGAAAAAACAAAAAGATTGCTTCCAAAAATAAAGTATTGGCCATAATTCATGCATCACCTACGAAAAAAGGGAAAAATCAATAAATTTCGCAGTGCTTATGTTATGTTCATACACGCATACAGATTGAGACCTTTGTTGATTACTAATTGCTATTTGATATATACAGTATTTATAATCATGCCTCATAAACAACTTTCATCAGAAAAGCTCGCTCAAATAAAGCTATTTAAGTGACGAAAGCTTCTCTACCCGAATTATTGCTGCCCGTATATCACTGGTACCATAACAACTGTAAAACGTAACTTGACTTTCATTCAAGAATCTGCATCATTTCAACGCCCAAAATGCATTGGCAGACCGATTTCAACGATTCCAACAACAAACCGTGCAATCATCCGCGAGGCTGTGAAAGGGAATACCATTAATGGTGAAGTGTACCAAAATATTCTTAAAGAGAAGTTGCCAGCATTCATGGAAATGAGAAATTGCACCCATTTTCAACACGATGAAGCCCCATCCAAATCGACCAGTAAAGTTTGGCGGACGTCCTTTCACGTCCCCAACGTCGCTGGCATTTTTGGAAGTCCGCCGAATCCTATATATGTAGAATGTCCGGTGTATAAAGTTCGTAAGACGTTCAAAATGTATTTTTAGCAAATCGATGTTCCACTGTAGCTACAACATTGTACGTATAAGTAGATGATGTAGAAATATGTAATATGAATATAATAACTTAATATGTATGAATGTATCTCAAATTTTTGTATTATACATTGTTTTCTTGTTCTATGACGGTTTCCACAGTACGGAATCACAGATTCCATATTGTCTATCTTTCTAATCTTGCGAAGAAAACGCACCATTATTTCGGACTGATTGAGAATGTCAAGGTTGGTTTGGGGCCAAGGACAGAGAGAAGGGCTGCAGTCCAAATGGGTAGATGAGAACCAGGTGAGAAGTATCTTCTGTGCCTCCATGGCAATGGTGGCAAATCTCCGAGTTATTACAGCCGATACGATGCCTATAAGATTGGAGAATAAGGCTATAATTCGTAAGGAGTTGGACGAGGACTTATTGTTCAGTCGAGGTAATGTTTGATAGATAATATTTTTATTTTGAATGTTTGTTTTAATAATAGCTTTTCCTTTAATTTACAAAGCCTGGTTAAAAACAGTGTAGACGAATATTTTGTAAGTTAAAAAAATATGTTTTGTGTTTCTTAATAAGGGGTTGCAAAAAATTTGGTTTTTATAAAATTGAAATGTAGTTTGAACATTAATTTTACGTACATTGCAACTAAATATATAAACAATAATAATAGTCAAATAAGTGTTTCTAAACATATTCACAAGTTCTTATTCTTAACTATTTATTTTCTGAACCCAGTGTATGTCATCCAAGACTGATCTGACAAAATTTCTTAACCAATCACTAAGTACATTTCTTACTTAAGACATAACTTTCACCTCACTCATTCATTGTACTTTTTAAAATCATTAAGTCAATTTATATTAACAGGCAAAACACTGTTATTAATTAAGAGTTCAGGAAATTTCCAAATAAACAATCATACAAAATGTGTTATCTTATTTTTTGTCACTGATAAACCAGAACAATATAAAAATTATATGAATGATATCCACTTCTGCTGTACAGACTCAGTAATTAAGTTAGTAATATGATAATTGTATCTGTCTGCCACAATGCTTGTTTGACAAGGAAATATCAATCTGTTGTTAAATCAATAATGCCTTACAGTTTTACTTTGCCACATGGTGGATATAGTGTTTTTCTTGAGAATGAATGTTATTTTTCAACCAGCATTGATTAAAATAACTTCTTAATCAAGGCAAAAGCTGAGCCTAACCAGGCGCGTACCTAGCAATTTAAAAGGGGGTGTCGGATTTTTCTGAAAAGGGCATTTCTACTCTTTTTTTTACAAAAAATGAAAAAGTATATTTTTCTAGTGATGTCATGTGTATATTAACAATCATGGTTCAGTAATGTAATACATATTAATATAAAATATGAAAATTTTATAACACCACGCACATGGAATAACAAATATGGTTCTAAATTGTTTACCATATCAAATTCCAAAAAGGGCAGGCCATCTAAAAAAGGGCACTTACAAATTAAAGGGGGGTCATTCGCACCCAAAGACCCCCCCTAGGTACGTGCCTGTAATAGGTTGGATAAGGAATAAAACTGCTGGCTTGACCACCAAAAGGGGAAAATCTGACTCAGCACAATATATAAAATGTTTGTTTATTAAATTTTTATCTACAGAGTGAGTAAAAAGTAACGCCCGATTTTCAAAATATGGTTTCATCATATCTAGCTATTTATTTAGTTAGTTACCAGCCATACAAGCCCCGATTGGTTCATGCCCTGTATGACGGAGATGCGGACAGGCGACTTCAGTACGCTGAAGGTTTCCTTGCCCTTTTATGACAGGATGAATCTCTTCTTGACAGGATATGGTGGTCCGACAAGGCAACTTTTAAGCTAAATGGCCATATCAACAGGCATAATTGCATCTATTGGGTGACCAACAATCCTCACATGACGATTGAGCAAGAGGTAAATCTGCCAGGAGTAACTGTTTGGGCAGCTATGTCTTCACGAGGAATTATTGAACCATTCTTCTTTGACCATGCTGTAAATGGAAGTAACTACCTGGACATGTTAAAAGAACAATTCTATCCTTTAGTGCAGGATCAAGAAATTTACTTCCAGCAGGATGGCGCCCCGGCGCACTATGCTACACCTGTTCGTGGGTGGTTAGACGAGAACTTTACAGGGCGGTGGATAGGACGACGAGGCCCTATTGAATTTCCAGCCAGGTCCCCTGATTTAACTCCCATGGATTTTTTCTTGTGGGGAGTGTTAAGAGATCGCGTTTACTCCAGGAGACCTCGTACACTACCGGAACTCCGAGATGTGATTACAAACCAAATGGGAACAATTGGTATTGAAATGTGCGAGAAAGTGTGCCGAAGTGTTGTTATTCGACTGGAACTGTGTATCGAACATAACGGCGAGCAGTTTGAACACTTTGAGTAGAGAACCTTCCCATCTTTCTGAAATAAATTTTATTTATAGGTTTTTACTTTGTACTTCCCATCTTTCTGAAATAAATTTTGTTTATAGGTTTTTACTTTGTACTTTGAAATTTCATGATTTCGTCAGGGATATGCGATAAAAGTTAAGAGAGAGAATGAAAAGCATAACGAAAATTAGGCGATGAGGGATAAGAGAGCTTTAAGTATTTGCATATAAATCGAGTAGCTGAAATAGGGCATTACTTTTTACTCACCCTTGAAAAAAGATAAAACAGTATTTTTTTCTTAGTCTTGGATATGGAATCTTAGGAACTAATGCAAAACACATGGAAAAATTATTACATGACATCAATAGCTGAGGTTTTGTCCTTGAGTAAAATTGAGGCATTATAACTGGCTAAATCATACATATTCACCAATGCTGAACCAAGTCATTAGATCTAGCTACTGCAGCAGGAGGAACTTATACACAGTCTTCCTGTGTTAAGTACACATGCACAGAGCATCAATAGTGTCCAAATTCAGTACTCATTCAAAAATAAATTGACAAAATTTTTATTTATAGTATATTAGGTTATTTATACAGTTTTGTCTCTTTATTGTGAAACTGTGAAGTTAGCTTTAAAATCTACAAAAAATAGTTACAAGAATGAGCAAATTAGCTGTAAAATATTAGGAATTTATGCTAGAATTATCAAAAAGTGGCTTTCTTCAGTAGTAATTTAATTCATATTTAAAAAATCTGCTTAATTTTGATTTGAGTATATAGAACATTTTAAATATGTACTCAAGTCAGCAACTTTTCTATGGATTGGTAAGATCTAGCTAAATAAAGTATCACTTGTGCTAGGCCTTATGGATCTAACTTTATCCAATACTTAATTAGCTATTTTAATAAAAATGTATTTTTTCTGTTGACCAAAGCAACTGGATCTGAAAGAAAAAATACATGTACAATTTTTAAAAGCTTAGAATACGTGTCTATCAATGTTTTAGGAGAAAAGATCCTTATTTTCATGGACAGCAAAAGTGCAATACATCATCTAGAAAAGGGAGCACAAACAAGCTGAACACGTTAGAGACAATATATAGAGTCACATGAACAACATCATGGATACAAAACTAAATACATCAATTTATATTCAGTGGATACTCGGTCATGTGGGAACTAAGGGACATATAAAAGCACATCAATTAGCTAATGAATATGAGCCAAGAAAATATACCCATAACTTACAAAATAACTATTAATCACATAAACAGACAAAGAAAAGTTGGGTTTCAGAGGTTTGAATAAAACAAGTGTCAGAACATGGTGAATATGGATTGGAGAAAAATGTATGGTTAAGATAAGACGTAGAGACAACATAAATTTGCTTGATATTAGGTAACCAGCAACCTCATAAATAGATTTATATAGATTTAAACATTTTGCTGTTTAATGATTATATTTTATTTACTAAGTTGGCTATTTATGGTCTAGACAAATGGATAATAAAATATTAAATAGAAAGGATAATAGGTTGGAAGACACTACTATAGAAATAAATAATAAATTATTAAATGATATTAAATAATAAATATTAACATGAACACAACAGAGCTCTTTTAAGATAATTTAGAAAAAAATCAGATATTCATTTATAAGATTTATTACAAAAATATATAAAATAAAATCTTTTTGACTGATTTAGAATGAGTGAGAATAAGATTGAAGAGCTACTCCTGCCCACTCATTCCAATGAACTGCAGATAATTAAGCGCTGCAATCAACAGGAAACTGTTAAGGCAGCTGAACTCAGCCCGAACTTAAGGATAAAAAATGGTGAGGATGTACTTGACATTTAGAGAGCAATAGAAAAGAGTTTAGTTATGTGACAGTGTTGTTCATCCTTGTTTCAAATCTTAATTGCTTATTAAAAAAAAATTATCAAGTTATATTCTGACAAATTCTATATCTATTAATTTGGAATATAGAAATTTTCTAAACAAAGGTATTATATAAGTAGAACTAACCTGTGGTCATTAAAAAAACAACTAGCTGGTATTATTTGTAATGGCAACTTAACTACTGGTAATCAAATAATACATTGTCAACTTTATGAAGTCAGTGATTAAATTTAAGCATTGACAAATTCCAACTTCCTCAATTAAGTTTGTCATTTTCTTTTTTTAAATTGAATTTTACATTAAATTTAAAAATATTTTGCTTGTACCAAAGCTTACCTATTCTGACGAAAGTTAGAAACATAATGCATCATAAATATGGAAAAATTATTTTCACTTCTTGGATGTTGACCAAGTGTTCTTAATGTTAAAATTATGTTATTAAGTTTTTGCTCTGAATAAAGTAGAAGCCAAGTTTCATATTAAGTATATCTTTTGGAGTAAAGCCAGAAGGTCCAATGAACAAAATATTGTTTGTAGCAACTAAATCTCTGATTACCACTTTGGAAGAAAGTCTGCTTTATAAATATAAATAAATGATGCAATGGACATTAGCAGCGCTGATCCTAATGTACTTCTTAATTTCTTTGCAGAAAAAAGTTCTGTTTCTCCAACATCTCCATGTACAGTTATTCACAAAAGAACAGTACCAATGGTATTGGATAGACGTACCTTAGACACTGGGCGAAAGCCACTTATTTTAGCAAGCATTTCAGGTGGCAGCATATCTACACATACAGCTACCTCAGATGTGCACCCTCTGGAGTTAAGTTCTAGCAAACAGTTGACAATGACAGGAAGTGATGAGGAGTCAGCAGTCAAGAGCCTCTTTGCAGCGAAGGAGATGTTGTCCACAGAGATAACGTATTTGAAACAGTTGAACATACTTCGAGTAGGTCTCACATATATGTATATTAATTGTGTAGGCTTGCCATTTTTGTTGAAGCACAAATTTCTATTCCTTGTATCTGAGTGTTTTATAAGTTTTGTTAGATTAATTTCAATGAAAAGTCATTGAAACATTTTGTTTTATTTTAGATGTAAAACCTAAAATATCTGATAAATATGTAGGTTTTCGTATGTTGTGTATTTTTAGAATTTTACTTCAGCCTTTGATGTTTTAACTCATGGTGTTGTTTTAATTTTGTCTTCGGAATATTTATGAATATTTTAAGTCTAATCAAACTTCAACTGAACAATACATTCATATATCTCAAAGCTAGGAGCATCATTTGTTTAGAAAGTGGATGTGGGACAAAGGACATCCTATATCCGTAGATCGCAATGGCTACTGGATAGCTCTGTATTCAATTTTAGGTCGAATAATTTACCAAACCAAACTTCGATTTCTCTGATTTAATTACTTATTTGTCTAAACATTCATCTCAGTGGAACATCCATGGTAGAGATATTTTTCTAAATGTGATGTACTGACAATGTCCATTCTAACACTATCTTTACCTTTACTCCACCCCACCAGGAAATTCACAACAGAGCTCTTAACATGCCAAGCATGACGCCGGACCTAAGCCAGCATTTTAAGTCCATCTTCTCTGATGTCGAGTCGCTGATCAGATTCCACGAGTCGCTGTGCCAGAGCTTCAAGGAGTGTCTGGAGAATAATGGTGAGGAGGGCTACCTCAATATTTGTGATATCTTCCTGCGTGCAGAAGTGGAACATGTGCTGAGCATCTACAAGTCCTTTTTGCGTCAGTACCAGGACAACGAGGCCCAGCTGACCAAGATCTATACTCAAGAAAAGGAGTTCAAGGAACTTTGTGATGAAATTCGAGTAAGTTGATGGTTTGAAACTGATCTGCGTAGATATTGTTTATTAAAACTGTTCGTTGACAGATTCTTTCATTTTGAAGAAAAAATGAAAGTTTGTTGAAGGTTTCCTTAGCTTTCAACATGAAGTCAAGATGTACGAAATATCTTTTCAGTGTATTTCTTAAAACTTAAACAATATTTTTAACAAGTTATTGTCGGTTTTGTATGAAATTCTATCTGGAAGCAGCCATTACTTCGTGTAAATTACGTTGGTACAACTACTTCCCCAATTTCTATTTCTGTATATTAATATTTATCTCTATATACCTCCGTATATTAATTTAAAATAACAATACCTAATAAAAATTAATAAATTACAATAATAAGTTAGACAAAAAAAGAGTAACAGATAGTTAGTTAAACACCCTCAAACAATAACTAATTCCACAGTTCACCAATGATCTTTGAAAAGACAACACCCCTGCAATTCTCAAAGCTAATGTCATCTATTAATTCTCTTGTCTTGATGATCAAGACAACTCGCCGACATTTAGCTACAAGAATCAAAGAACGCAATCGTTTGGGACCAATAGCTGAACATGTGGACAATTGTGAAAATGTGAAAATGGTAGTCAACTTTTCGAACAATTTAAAATTATTGACAGTGATAGGAATAAATTTAATTTATCTATTAAAGAAGCCATTTATATAAAACAAGTTAATCCCTCACTAGTAGAACTGTGGAACTAGTTATTGTTTGAAGGTGTTTAACTAAATTTCTGTTACTCTTATTTGTCTAACTTATTATTAATTTTTTTATTATTGTTGTTTTAATTTCACATAATTAATGTAAACGTAACACATTGAAATGTAAATTGAATTTACGAAACTAGTCACTTTTTTAATGTATAAACATGGCTCTAGGACAACCTTCTTCCTCTTTGTTTTTCTCCTGAAATTACATTTTTCTAAATTTACTTCTCTTATGACTTAGAGAATCTTTGTCAAGGTTTTCGTATACTAGAACCATCTAGTGACATTAAGGGGGCGGGGGTCAGATCTCAAAACTTTTTTTAAAGAGAATTCTTACCGTGATACGAAATTTCATTTCATTTCGTTTTCAAGCAGTCTGTGCTAGGTGGAGGATAATTTACCTTTCCACTCCCTCCTTCAGTCGAAATTACCACGAAGCATTATAATAATTGGTTTAATAACCGAGGACATAACTAATAATGTGATTTGAGTGAAATCTGACCAAAAACAAAATATGTCAAAAGATCTAAAAGAGAACGTAGTAATTCAGTTAACAAATTGCTTGAAAATTGGTTGCACCATTGATTAAGTTTAAAATATAACCTGGACCAGGAAGAATGAGTTGGGAATTAGGTGGATAAAAGTGTTTTGCGATTAAAGTATAAAATTCGGTAGATATTAATAATTTATTTCGATGTAATCTTTTACAAAATTTAAATATACATGTACTAATTGTACTTGAATCATCATCATCATCATCAGGTTGTCTGCTCGATCCGAGAGTTGGCGATCATGTTTCGCCAAACATTTCTATACATAGTAATCCTTCTCACCTTTACATTTCTCTTTTCTGAATGAATCCATTACTTCAGACTACTAATAAAGTTCTCGCGAGATCGACCTCTACCCCTTTTACCAAGAATCCTGCCAGTCTCAGCCAATGTCTCAATTCCACCTTTTCTCATGACATGACCGAAAAGAATCTGCTTGTCTTGTTCTTATGGTATGAATCAGTGATCTCTTTGTACCTGCCCTCTCTAAAACATTTTTATTTATCTCATGTGCAGTATGTGGCACAAGGAGCATACGCCTGAGAAACCACATTTCTGCAGCTTGCAAACGGTCGATATCTGATTTGGTCATTGTCCAGGTCTCACTTCCATAGGACATAGCGTAACAGTTTAGCAAACGTCGTTTAAGAGAGATAAGAGTATTAAGATCTCACAAAATGTAATCCAACTTCCAGAACGTGTTCTTAGCTATACCAATTGTTCTCCTGATCTCAAACCCGCACCTACTATCATTTGTGAAATAACTTCCGAGGTAATTGAAACTTGCGATTTATTTGATGTCTTTGCCCTCTGTTTGTAACGTGCAACCTTCCTCTTTTGTTTTGCTCACATCCATGGAGAAAGTTTTATCCGCGTTGATGTTTAACCCGTTTTCTGCACTGTTATCAACTACCTTGTTCAGCAGTGCTTGGATCTTCTTGTATTTCTGTCAACAAGACCATGTCGTCTGCATATCTAAGATTGTTTATCATTTTACAATTAATCTGTATTCCTGGCATTTCTTCCAAATGACGTAAAATTATCTCTCCGTACAAATTGAACAAGTCTGGTAAAAAGATGCATTCTTGAAGGACTACACGCTTTATCTGGGTATATTTCCGCACTTCACCTTTGATGCGGACATCTATCTGCTCTAGTATTTTCATGAGCCGTTCATGTTTGACCTTGTCAAACGCTTTTGTGAAATCAATGAAACATAGGTATATAGTTTTATAGACATCGATCATACGTTCTCCAATCATCCGTAAAGAAAAGATTGCATTTCGTGTACTAGCATCTTTGATGAATCCAAACTGTTGTGCACCGATTTCCGGTATAATTTTAGAGCGGACTCTCCTCATAATTGTCCGTCATATAAGTTTAGTTATATGACTCATGAGGCTGGTCGTCCTATGTAATTCGCACCTCACTGCCCAGGTTTCTTTGGCATTGCAGTGAAGCTATG
>JAUYWI010106505.1:0-11176 GCA_034780595.1 Parotoplana pacifica
ATTAAGTCAATTAAGCTGATGATAGCACACAGTTCTCTGTACACCTATAGCTTAGAGTCTGTTTTACAATCTGAATGATAACTGTATGGTAACTTTATTGCCACCCTGTATCTAAAACACTGACAATGTTAAGAGTGGCAATATCATCAATGTATGTGGAATTATTAGAAAGTTTCAGTGCCAAAGAGTTCAATTTGGATAAATGAAATATAGAGGAATTCTTTTCATGATAAGTACAGATCAGCAATAAGAGAAGACTAGCGAACCTCCCATCGGTATATCTTTTATGTATTTGATTAAAAACAAGAAGACCAAATTTAACAAAAGTCTTATCAGGTCAGTACAAGTGAAGTAAGAATAATTATTTATTATATTTACATACTACTAACCACAGAAGTATCCTTCCTCTATGCTACTAACCTTTTCGATATCAAAATCTTCAGGAAGTTTAGAAAGAATACTAGTTGCCAATTCATTCGTGGACTCTTCGGGCGACATCCCCTCACCTGTTTTTTGCCTTGGTAAAGTTAGAAGAATACCATTGAACAACTAAAACCGAAAAGTATCACTAATTTTAGTAAATATTTGAAAGTTGAGTTAAGCCTGAAAATGAAGAAACATACTCGTAACTGGTATGTCAAAATTCACCTGATTGGTTTCTTGATTATCCTTAGTGATATCAGCATTTTCATGAAAGCCATAAACTTCAGGATGTGGCAATATAGGCAAACTTTTAATATATTCTACTATATTCAAGTAGGTTAGGTCAGAGGGAGAATAGTATTTCCCACTAGGCGAAAATTTGTAGTTTTCAGTTTCGACGATATCAGATGTATAAAAAATACGCAGAAGTGAGATTAGCAAACGTCTATCTTTCTCGTCTGTGACACGTCCACCATAGTTGCATTCTCCAGTCAAATAAGTCAATGCCTCCAAGGGCAACTCTTCGTAATCCATAAGAAACATCTTAAACATTAAAAATAATTCGTTTCTGATCAGTCACTAAAATATTTTTGTTGAAAATTTCATTTAGTTCGGTTCTTAATTTTTTTTAATTGGCAGCCTAATAGTATATCAAACTACAAAAGTCAAATGTGATAGCACTAAAATGGGAATTTGAAATTTTGCAAATAAATATTTTCATAACTATGTTTGGTGAATATGTTTCTATTCATTGACCAAAATCCTTTCCATTCGTTTGTCTGTCCAGAGCAAGTTATTGACCAAAGTCAGTGGTAACAAAATCAGTTTACATAAATTAATCTGGACAGGCTACAGCTCTTAAAAGACTTTTATGGAGTCCGCCTACAAGTTTAACGATCACTTGTGTCTAAAATCATATTTTGCACTATATTTTGCACCACAGCATTTCATAAAAATCAATAATATTTTTTATCAAAAATATCCGGACTTATATACCTCATGGACTTCAGAGGTTGAGTACTACCACCCCTCTAGCCTATAGGCAGGATTTTATGTATTTCCATGTACCGTTCCATGGCTGACACATACCTCATGCAGCAAAAACAATTTTGAAAATGCAAAAACTGATTTTTATCCTTCTTTGCTAGCAGCTTTATGACATATCAATTTTCATGCTTAGTATTATGGGTTTGTTTCAAAAATAAGTTAGGTACAAATTCTAAATATTTTCTGTTTTATTTATTGAAATTAATTAATTAATTGATAAAAGACAACCAATAAAAATATTTAGTGCTTAAAAATTCGCAGTTCAATAGCACCAAGTCAGGAAGAATGCAATGTTTCTGCTTAAATAAACAGATTATCCAAATAATTTTGCCATGTACTTTTCACAAAGACGAAGATACTCAAAGGACAATTCAATATAACATTGTATATTAAAAGACACATAAGAGGCCAATATGAACAGAATTGAGTTTTTTTTAGAAATGTTGTCCTGATTACGTCTATAAATAATAGGCACTAGGAGATAAACATGAAACGACATGTGTTATAAATAACTAGACTACATGTAGAATGACATCTTTACTGCAGACAAACATGCTAAAATATATATAAAAAAATAATAGGGTAGGTACCTTCATTTGTCGCAAACTAATTCGAAGATCAGATTCATTGAATTCATAAGGAATGTTCCAACCCAAAGGCCCAAATTTGCGCCTTTCTTGAACCAAGGCGTGAAAGAAACACAACCCAAACAACATCTTTTGCCAACGGAAATTTTTCTAAAAAATGTAAATATTATATTATGATTTCAAACAAGTTCCGATTATCAATAGTATGTAGTTAATAGATACAAAAAAGTAAAACTTTTCACATACATCACCACAACCTGAATAAAATTCAAGATCAGATATTGGATCATTTAAAAACGATTTTAATAAATTAGCTCGAAGACCTTTAGGAGATTCATTAGTCATTTTCACACCTGCAAATAAAATTATAATACTAGAGAAATTAACAGTCGACATAATACTACATAATAATTTGTTTTAATGAAAAGTCACAAATTAAATTCTTTCTGAAATTCCCAACATTAAAATGTTTGGGTCAGTTGTCATTAATTGTTTACGAATTTTTGAAATTCAATGCCCTTTTATATTGTTTTCTAAATTTTCAAGCTAATCAAATCATCTAAATAATTATTTCTCAATCATTCAGACACAAAGTACATACATCTAATTCTGATCATTTTGAACATCTAAAATCGATAGAGTATTTATATGTATAATAAATATAATTTTTTTTGCTTTTAATAATTATTAAAATAAGATGTCATCATAGATAATATTTTAGAAGTTCAAAATCACCAATTTATGCATATAAAAGCTACAAACCATTTTGCAAAATAGAGACAGGAAAATCATCAGAAGGATAACTAGTAAGCCAGAGACGAAAGTCCACATGAGCTGTCTCTGGCGTGACAATCTCAGCACAAATCTTCTCTAACGACTGCATCCAACTGGCAGCCAAATGACAGTTCTGCAGCACCACCCAGTCACCATTCTTCACAGCTTCATCAATCATCCCAGCAGCTATGGGACCCTGGCCTTGGCCCAAAGAGATCGTTTGTATACGGGTAGGTGGATAGCCCATACTGGCACCAAATTTCATCAACGCCAGCATGGGATCGGCTCCAGGAGACAAGACAAAGATTAGAGGTGATGCACAATTCGAGTCAGCATAACTGGCGGGCAAATCAAAATGGGGAGGTTCGATGAATTGTTGCCCCAGTTTCTTTTGGATGAAGGCCTGTACGGCAGGAATCATTTTATCAGGACGCAAACAACGAAGAACTATCATATTATCGAAACCATGCAAACTGGAAAAGGATCCTGGATATTGGTAGTCCTCGGGAGTCGAGCTGTCATACACTTTTTTCCATTTTTCTGGATAACTTTCAACACCTAAAAGTGAAAATATGTACGCATCACAAAGATAATTCGATTCGCCCGTAGGGTAAAATTTACTTCACCTAAAAAATATAATTTTTGAGCTGAAATGTACTTAAGAAGATTTGTCAAGCAAAAATGATAATTATATCATCATAAAGTTAAAAATATAAACTTTGTTTGATTGACGTGCAAATTGGGTGGGAAGGAACACCAATTATGTCAATTTTTGAGGAAATCAATCATCTAAATGGTTCTATAGACCAACAGAAGCATGCTTATATCTTAGTCTAAATTTAGATTTTATTCTTTTCTTTATTTTTGGCAAACCAAATAGTCTATGTCATCACTAAACATTTGTTTAATTAATGTTAGTTTAATAATAGGTTGCATATAATGGCATATATCAACTACTTTCAAATGCATTCATATAGAAAAAAATGCTTTTATTTCGTTAAAATTTGGATTTGATAAATTTTCTTATTTTTGTAAATCAAATAGCCTATGGCGCAATCAGGTACTTTAAAATGAACTTTTTGTTAAGCTTATTTGGTAGATTGGGTACTAATTTGTATCTACTGTTATAAATGATTAACTAAAAAGTTATTTTCTCTGTCAACACAAATGCAACTCATGATCATTTGGATATTAAAATTATAGCATTACATGTGCATTTAAAATAATTTTATAAGAACATAATAAAGCATTTGTGCTGTCTGGTTAAAAATATTCGCGAAGAAAGCGGCTATTTTGTAAAATGATTGCCATGGCTACCATAGGATGTTTTCAAGGTGGCTCCATATCTGGAATTATTCATTATACCATTCATTATACATGATTGCACAAAAAGTTTCATATTTGTATTCAAAATCCTACTTTTTGTTTAAATTTTATTCAAAGATTTAAATTTAAATTTTCCCATTGACATAATAATCATTTGTGACAAAAAGTAATATTCTTTTCTCGTCAATATTAATCCTGACATAATATGTCAGGATTAATATTGACGAGAAAAGAATATTACTTTTTTGTCACAAATCTAAAATCACCTACATATTATGATTTTAGATTTAATCCACTATATAGCAAAAGTATATTTTTAAAATTTTGATTGGCTTCCAAAAATCGATATTCAAACAATAAAGAGAGAAAACAAAACAGATTATTTTCTAAGATGAATAACATTCTACTTTGTAACCGTAGAAAATTTCATAAAATTATATTGCCCCTCTCAAAAAAGATTTAATTTGTTTTTGTATTAAAGCTTGACAATACAATTCAAAAATCTAATAATATACATATTTAAATAATTCTAAATATCGAGTTTTAAAAAAGTATGCTCGTCTTAATACTCGTACAAAAGAAATTAGAAATTGTGAGAGAAATTGATTTTTATAAAAATTTTCTACGGTTACTAAGTAGAATGTTATGCATCTGTTTTACTGTTTAGAAAACAATTTATCCGGTTAAAACTTTTTTATTGCAAATTTAAAATGTGACATTTAATTGTCTATCAAAGAATAGTTCATTAGAATTCCTTCATATTTGAGAGGGTATCCCCATTTATCAGCAAATGGTTAAGGGATTTGGGCGTCGGGTAGGTCGATGCCAGCTTTTACGATTTTCATAATATTCTTATTTAGGTAGAGAAGCCAAAAATTAAAGGTTCACTTACTAGACATAAATCTCTCTAAATGTGGAAACAAACTAGCTCTAACAACCTCAGACCAGGACTTTTCTGACAGCCATGATGGCGAGGGATTTGGATGCGGATTACCCAGTGCGACACCGCCAGTGAGCAAAAATCTCCAACTGAGATCGTCGATTTCATCACTAAAAAAAGGTTGATGTACATTAGTAAATCTGCAAATCCATTTTTATTAAGTGGATCCATTTTTATGGCACTGGGTTTGAGATATTGTGATTATTTAGCATTTACTCCTCGTTCCAATCTATTTTATTTTATTTATTTTTTTCATGTTGTTGGTAAAGCTCTTTTGAACCCGCAATTCTCTGAAGACCACATCCAATAAACTATAAAATCTCCTGTTGATATAATCCTAATATCTTGATGATATAATGTAGCTTCATATCTTTTTAAATATGATATATGAATATAGTGTCATTTTTACTTCTACATATTATTTACTATGTATCAGTAATATATTCAAAACATATCGTTATTTTAAAAAAATCTAGAGATAACAAAATTTGTGCTAGTTCAATTATGAAAATCAAAGTTGGCAATCTGCATGTTGGAGGCTAAAATAAATTATGTTTTGTAGAATGGCCTGGCAATCAATTACAGGGTGTCCAACGTAGATTCGCCCCTTCTCCCCCCACCAAAAAAAGATAACAAAAACTAAAATACGCGCATTTAGTCATCTATGGTTTTGGGTTACTCCTTACTTCTCGACGTATACACGTCAGTGGTTTTTGATGCCTGTGATGTCTATGGGTTATTAGTTTTTTTTACATAACAGATGTTTCATAATTAGAACGCAGCAGGGCCATGAATGACAGTGAAGAGAAGAGAAATGTAGATAGAATACGAGCAACTTCTTTTAAGGAAGTAAGAGATAATGGCGCAGATTTTATAACTCGTGAATGTGTGATAGAAAGAATAGGACGAAGCAGAACTTTTGGAATCGTGATCCATACGACGACACAAAATAGATAAACATCTCATAGGCAACAGTGGGTATGTTCTAAACGAACACGAAAAAGAATCATGTGCCTGCTAGGGGTGATGCTGTTGATCCCAGAAGACCCTTGTAACTCAACGATCCACAACTATATGAAATCAATGAAGTTGAAACCGTTTCATGTTATACGAAAACCCCTTAAAACGGAGAGCGGCCGGATCTATGTAGTTTTTGCAGCACAATCGGTACAGAAATTTAGAAAGCTATCCAAAAAAAAAATTTAATATTCAACAAATATTTTGAAATCAAGAACTTACCGTGATTTCAGAATTGCAACGCACATGATTAGTGAAAATAAAAGTTTGTGGTTTTCAAAAAGGGATCGGCAAATATTCTGGTAAATGCTCTCAGTGAAATGATTGTTAAGGTTAAGGATACGTTTCTGCAAATCATCCGATTTCTTACTGTTTGAAATAGACTGCAAAAATCAAACAAACTTTTATTTATGCAGTGTTTCAAGCTAGCAACTAATATATTAAAACGTCGATGTAACCGAATAAAATAATTATCAGACAAAATTCAATACATTTGACTAAATTTTGCATAAAGTTATGATCAAAATAACGGATTTATTAACAGATAAAGCTGAGTACAATGTTTTCTGTCTATTAGTTAGCAATTGGACAAAGTTGTTATTAAAAATAATTTTTATCCATGTTTTTCTAACCTGGAACATGATTAGCATATGATTTTTAACTGCTTTTGTTTTTTACATAAAACTAGAATAATGTTTTATGATAATTTTAACATTACACTCATTTTATTAGATGCATATATTTCAATCTATTAATAGACTTACATTCAAAAATAAATTAATGAACCAGACTAGCGAGTACTGATACATTGGATCAATATTTGCCATATCAGAGATACAAAAGAAAAGAATTGAACTGTGAAAAGCTACAGGCTTGTAACCATTTCTAGTTTCATCTATTTCAATCTGGGTAATTTCAGCAAATTTTTGCTTTTCGGCAATCTCCCCGCTGAGTATTTTGGAGGAACTAAGAACACTAATAGCGGTTTCATCTTCAAGAATGTTACCTTGCGAGCTACTAAGAACCATAAGAATCTTATCTTCTAGCTCTTTCAGATGTCTCTTATTCTCGGCACTTTCTAAAATTAGTTTATTTTTCTGTTCTTCCAAAACCGGTTTCTCCCTGGCAGCCACAATGCCCAGTAATTGATCCTCTAAGCCTTGTGGTGTTATCATAAAATTTATAAGACACACTTTTACTGACACCTAGAAAAGTAAATATAGATTGTTTACTAAAAAATCTTTTTTTTGTTTATCATCAGATATCAATCTCTAAACAACGAGTTTCCTGCTAATATAACCAAAACGCCTACTTTTTTCAAAACCATGAAGGAAATATGTACCAAAATAATTCTTATTCTTGAAAGATATACACACCTCTGGTAAATAATGTGGGTTCCGAAGTCTTGTAGTGATATAAATACGAAAGTTTCGATTATATTCAATAACATTGTCACCAATCTTTATATGCTCAACTCCGGCCTGTTTAAATATCACTCTAGCTAATAAAGGCTCCAAAACTGGGTCTAAAGCTTCTCCAACATTCTCCATTAGCACTGGAATACCAAAAGGAATCGCATATTCCAGAACACGCACGTAGTTAGAATCGGTTAATTTAATTACTTTTAAATTGAATTCCTTTTCCATATTTTTAATCCACTTGTTAGCTTGACCTAAAACAGGCAATGCTCTTTAAAATCAGATTTTAGATCATAATAGCACTAAAATATTATTAATTACTCGAATTAATGTGTAAAATACATAAAAAGCACTTAACTAAAAAAAATAACAATGGCCTACCTTGAGGGTCGATGCATAATGAATAACGGTTGCTATTAGTAACAATAATGCCATTTTCAGTCGAAAACCCATCTATAGGGAGACCAGCAATGTTCCAAGCACGGATTTTTACCGGATCACCTAAAGTGTCCTCCATACGGAACAGTTTAGAACAGGGCACCTTATGACGCGCAACTAATTCATGCCATTTGGTCACTGTTTCTGTACGGAAGTCCACAGTAAACACTCCAAGGTATGCAACAATACCGGCGCTTACCAAAATATCACCAATAATATTATAGTGTCGATCCTGTAATTCCGTAGCAGCCTTTGTCCATCTAGTGTAATAAAATAACAATTTCAAGATTGAGACAAATTTGTATATTGTTGTGGAAGGAATAAAGTTTAAACTTTGAAATTGACAAAAAATACAAACAAAATGTGAAAAATAAAAACAATGTGAAAAAAACGTAATGTTGCATGTTTCTTAAGGCCCATCCACATGACCAAACCTGGTACATGTCAAACCGGATTAAAGGCCGTCCACACAATTATTATCAAGCCGATTCATCAAAAGGAAGGCTTGTCGAGCCAAAAGTTGGCATATTTGATATTTTAATCGTATTGCTATTCGTCAACTCATACAGACAATTTCATCACATGTGAAAATATATGAATGTCCATCTTTATGCCCTTGATATGGCTAGTTAAATGTAATTTTTTTGAGCCTGGCATGAACGTGTGGACGTAATGATTTTCATCAAAACAGTTTGTCAAATTGGATTGACATGTCAGGCTTGATCATATGGAAGGACCTTTAGAAGAAATCAATTGATCCTCACCTATCCTTTTCCCCTCCGAGTCCTCCAATTAACTGTTCAGCACGAACCAATTTCTTAGAACACAGATCGATATTGGCTTCTAAAGATTGTTTTTTTGCTACCATATCATTCAAATGCTCAGTTAATACAGCCAATTTATTTTCAACCTCTCTCAATACGGCTTCTTTCTGACGTAATTTTTTCATCTAAAATTAATTGATATTTTAAATCAGGAACCTAAATAATTAATACGTCACCAAAGTAACTTACTTGCTGTTTAAGTTCCGCCTCAGCTATGTTGAGCTTTTCCTTTTTTGGTGCAACTATCTTTATAACCCTATCGTATTTGTCCAAGGCAATAATCCATTTGCATAGACCTTCGCAAGCAGTACTGGCATTGCGTACAATTTTGGGATCAAAGTCAGTCTGAAAAATTAAATTCAGGTATACACCACATTAAGTGCATAAGTTCCAAGGAAAACGGAAATAAAGTAAAATTAAGCATATACAAATGGAAATTTTATTGGTAAATTTTCATTTTAACAATAGGTATCAAAAGATTTAAAAAAAGAAAACATGACAAACAGTACAAACTGTAAAATTTCAAAACTGTGTTACTGTTGGGGTTAATGTGTTTGTCCCTGAGGAGCTGAAGTATACGTACTGATGAAGAAATTCATTGTCTTGTAAGATAAAATTGATTTATAAAATAGTGACAAGTTAACTTCAGTCCATACCTGTGATATATAATTGTCTCGAATCTTCTTCATTGGACCAGGAAGAATATTGTCAATATCAAACTTTTTTAACCGGTCAAGAAACCTCATATCTCCTAATATTTTTTGTGAAGGTCCCCAGTAATCATCAATCATTCGGCCGGAAACCCCGTCAGGCTTTCTTTCCGCTTTCTCTGACAACATTATACAGACAGATTCCATAATTAATTTCACAATTGCAGGCGGATTTTTCATAGATTTAACCATACTGATATCCTGAGTAATAAAAGTGATACATATGTATAACCTGAGCACCAGAATTCGACTGAATAGTCATATTTCTATGTAAAACAAATAAAACAAAACAAAAAAACACTAGATTCTCTTTCAGACTAGTTTAGGGAAACATTTTTATAAAACCTCATTTGCAACAATAAAATGTTCAAAATGATAAAATTGGGTGTCTGACTCAGGTAAATAATTAACTTTAATTTTTGATATTTTTCTAGTTAGTATTCAGTTAATTCAAGCTCTTTTTATATTTCTAAAAAGATGTTCTCTAACAATATAAAAAACTTTAATTTGTTGTTACTTAAGTCATCCCATAATTATTTTCACTTGCAGTAAAAACAAAAGCAAAGAGAATAGACATTTTGTTTAAAAACAACAACTTGAATTGGAAGAGTTACAGATATTGACCACCTTTTTAAATTATTATCAATGTCAGCCCAGGTCTTCAAAAAGTTTGTCAAATTGATGATGCATACTTTGAATAAACTGATATCAAATTCAAGTCCTTAGAAATTATTCTATTCATATTAGTGTTGAATTTCACTTATTTGTTCGATTTCTTGGCACATCATAATTATGACAATTTTCATGCAATTCATTCAATCTGACATCAATTCAATTGCATATCGTTCTGACTTCCTTATTTCCACCAATAAAGAATAGGAAATGACTTTATAGTTAAATAAAATATACAAAATCTATATCTATCACATTCCAATATTTTTATAAAAATAAACTCTATAAATAAGCATAAATCAATATCTATGGATAAAAATTGTTATGTGGGGAGCAAATAATTGTGGAATGACCTAAGTAAAATAAAATAGTAACCAATAAAAAGCCTCCATACAGCTTGTTTAAGAGTGTCCAATGACGTCATGGCATCTTGTAGAATAGGCATAGCTTCGGCTAGATCAGCTTCACACTCCGCTTTTATGGCCATCGACTTTGATGCAGCAATATTGGCAACTTCTTGATCTGCTGCTACTATTTTACTTTTGGCTTGTACTTCAGAAGTTTCTTTACTTGCTTTTTCCATTAAACTGCAAAACAATGAAATCTATTTTTCATTAAAGAATTTCTCCGCCGAGGCAACAAAAAACCAACAGACAATTTAATTCTTAATATTAACAAATATTTAATAATAACTTTTATAAGTCAGTTCAAATTATTGTTAAAAAGCTCAAATTAGATAAGATAAGATTTATTTTTATTGGAAACAAATTAGACTAAAACTCAAAAGTTTGAGTGTCAATTAAAAATATTTCCATGATTTAAAGTAATAGTGATACAGTAAAAAAAACAAGGGTACATAAAGAGAAACCTAGCAAAAAAATAGAAATTAAATGCCTCAGACACAATAAAACTTTTTTGGAAATCTGTGCGGGCCTTAAAATCGAAGGTGCGACGTTTTCTAAGTTGAGTGCCTAATATAGGGCGACGATGAGGAGCCAGA
>JAUYWI010106516.1:0-11176 GCA_034780595.1 Parotoplana pacifica
GCAAATGATAGCCCAGGACAGCTGTTTCGGCCTTGTTGGGCCTCATCAGCTAGGCATAATCATTGCCTGAATAATAATATTATTCAGGCAATGATTATGCAAAATTTCACTTCTATGCTTTGATATGAAATATACGAACATTTTATATTATAAAATGTTCGTATATTTCATATCAAAGCATAGAAGTGAAATTTCTTTGCCAATTTATAACTTAGCACCTTGAAAAGTAGCGAGATATTTTACGCAAATGAAATATAACCATAGTTTTTTTTTTATATAAATGGATATCAATATAAATTTTATTTATCCAACGTTGGACCAAACTTTGTCTGTTGTCTTATTAATTAGCTGTTTCAGAAATTGATTAACGATATTATTATTAGATCTCTGGCCCAGATATATCAACAATATAAGATATGCAGAATGAAATCTTTACTGCAGCAAACATACAAAATCCAAATTTAAAAAAAAATGACAACATTGATGCCTAGCTTTTCCTTTCTAATAATATTGGGCTTAGTTCTATAGAATCTAAAAAAAACTTGGCATGCAATGCTGCATAGAATTAATCATAAATAAATAGGAAAAATCAGGCATCAATGTAAGAAGCAATAAAATAGCTTTTATTTAACATTAACATGCCTATTTTATTCAGTTATATAGAGAAGTGAGTTAAGTATAATATATAATTTCGAAATTGAAGGTTAAATAATAAAATAAATTACAATACTGATATATATATATATGTACATATATAGGCCCCTGCAAAAAAAGATTGTTTTTTAGTCAAGGTTTATATTAGTGATTACAATGTCACAACATATCAATAGATTACAATAAATTAAAGTTCACAAATTTACATCACATAATCCCCATAGTGTAGACTACAGCTAGAAGGTCCTCTTTGAGGCATTGCTTGGCTAATTTGTTGTTGGTAACATTGTTAGCCATAAATAATCTCCAATGTTCCAAAATTTGGTTGGAATGAGCAAAATTCCACGCCGAGATGTCTCATAGTTACTGAATATGTAGCGATCCATGAGATTGGTGTCGGGGGGGGGGAATATGGTGGTTGACGCAGCAAATGTTTTGGTTGGCAAGCCATTCACGTAGGTACTAGTACTGCCACATGTGGTCTGGCATTGTCATGCTGTAACCTCATTTCCCGAAATTGTTTTATATATCCATAGATATCCATAGAGTATTTTCATAGACTATAACATAATAACAGTACCTAATCTATTAATATCTTGAAACATTGTAATCATTAAAACGGTGACTAAAAAACCGAACTTTTTTGCCTAGGCCTATAGATAATTATATTTCTACTGGACTATAAAAAAACTTCTGTGTTTGTGCGTTTTGTGATTGTTATGTCTGTATACTTCTAGACGTTATGTGTTCGAATCCTTACTTGTATTGATGAACAGTAAACACTCAAAAAATAGGTATTACAGATACCTAAATGTTCCTATATATAGAAATTCATGTTCATCAATTATTTGCAGGTACTTCCAATATGTACTTGAAGTTTTTTTTATTTGAATTTTATATTGCTCAAGAAATATATTGTCTTAGTCTATTCGTGTTTTCAACAGATAGTTTGATAGCTTGCAACCTCTGATGGATCAATTAATGAGTGCTGTTTAGTTTATTAGCTGTATTGCATGGATACCTGGCTTTTTCTTGCGCCTTGTTCTGAAAATGTTTTTGAAAGAGCTAAATAAAATCCCACTATCTAATTGAATTTTATGTTTTTAATAGACACATGGGGCTTTTATGCACTTTTCATGTCTTTTCGCTATCGAGATCAATTTTAAAATTTGATATTAATTTTCTCTTTTCCATGATGGTAAAGAAGAAAAGGGTTTCATCGATTTAAGATCGATACCACAGCAATTACCTCTTATACCACAAAGAAACTTTAGGCATCCTACAGTGTGTTATTTTGTAGAATTTTATAATTACACATAATTTATGTAATATTGAAAGAAAGGTTTTATTTTGCGATTTGGCTAATAGAAGCCAATTCAATCAGACTAATTATTATGAATGTTGTTTTCTGGTCAATTTGTTTCTTTTTGATATGTAATTATAAATTTTACGTTTGACTAATTGGTATTATTTTAGTTACTAAATCATTCTAACATATGTCTATTTCTGGGAAATAATTTTATAACCACTTTTTTCTTGCACTCATAAATTCAGTAACTAATTTAAATTCAATAAGGTATCAAATACTAACTAGTCATAATATTATGTTGCGCTATTAAAATATTGTTTATAGTTTGGTGAATATCATATTTTAACCGTAGGTAATTAAAATCCATTATTGATAACTTATTGGTAAACTGAGAACTGGAAGAATAGAATTTTATAACTATAATAAATTTCCATATTAATCAAACAGTTTTTTCAATGCGAATGCCTATAGCCCTAAAATTTTATTATGTTGAATACCTACTTTAAATAAAAATATCAAAATATCTAATTTTTAAATTTTGTATTACCACGGTATTTCCACCGTCATAACTCTGTACTGTATCAATTTCATCACATATTTCTTAGTACCTACAGACAAAAGTAGTGATAGAAATTCAGAATTTTCTGTTAAAATTAAATTGATTCATGCCGTAAAGAAGTTTTACAACCAATAAAATTTTTGCTAACTGTAAAATGGAAACTTAAAATATTTATTGCTTTAAATCCTATTAACTTTCCACCTTCACTTTATTTAGAAAGTAAAAGATATAATTTTTCTGTATTTCTTGTATCTTACAGTTTGGAATACATTTTTAACAAACATTTGTTGAAAACAAAATTGCAATTTTCATCGGATCTTTCCAAAAAATAAAACTTGATTTTCTATAAGTTTGGAATGTCTGTGTCTTACATGTCGAAAGTAATCGTTCTATTTAATTGTCTAGATTCAATTTTATTATACTATCGAAATTGATAGGCATGAGTTGGTCTAGCATTCGACTTTTATATATAAAAAAGAGTTAGCCATGCCATGATCACATCTTCTTTTGTTCAATTTATCTAACCAGGTTAATGAATAGAAGTAATTAAAAAAAACTCTTTCTGTCGATAAAATGACAAATTAAATTGATTGTTTTTAATATCTGTTATCAGAAGAATGAATTTTGTTAAAATATTTTCAGTTTGTGATTTTTACGAGACGATTATTTAGTAATAAGAATGAGGGAAAAATTGAAAAATTAAATTAATAAGGCTAATGATTACTGTCTAGTTCAGATTTCCATGAAAGACGTATTAAAAAATATTAAACTAAAGTACATAAAGAGCAATTTATATATTAATTTTGACTTCTAATTGTACATATTTCAAAATTTAAAAAAAAATCATTAAATCTAAAATTGCCTAAAATAAATAAAATTCATAGTGAACACACACCACTTTTCATACCTATTTGTTTCCTGGGTTAAAAACCCAGGAAACAAATGTTACAGCTTCTGAATTTTTGAATACGACATTTTATAAATTTGTTTTAAAGTAATAAGAACAATATTTTATTTGAACGTAATAACACTAAATCTTTATAAGCTTATAGCTTATAGATCAAGCTATATGGTAAAAGAAACACTAGCCCGGTCCAGCGGTGTAGAGTTACAATAGCATTATTCACTTTCACCAATTGCTAAAAGTTATTTAAACCTACATATATTGTCCTCAATCGTCATTATTAGCGACTATTTTTGCGGTATTAACTTTGTTATTAATGGCGATAATATGACTTGAATAAACATAAGAGAGATGGATACATTTTCATTCGGTGGACATGCTTTATCTGAAAATATAAAATGATACAAACTGAATTGGCCTCTCCATATTGTTTTTCGCTTTCAAAAATTTACTGGTATTAAAGAGATAAATAGTAGGAGCAATTAGAATAGTTAGCTTCCTTATGGGTATTTTACAGTGATCGATAATTCATTTTAATGTGTTTCTAAATTTACGATGTTTATTTTTTTTTTCAAATGACGATCTTTTATATTCGTATGCAAATATATGTTACATCTGCTTATAATTTAGTTTAAATCTAAATTTCTTTGAATAAAGTTTTTGTACAGTATGTCCAAAATCGAAAATTGCCGACATTCAAATTCCATATTTTTTACTAATGATCATTCTGTTAGCCAGTTACGTTTGGTAAAATTATTAATCGTCAAATTTCCATTTAAAAATGTCTAAATGTCGATAAAATTCACTGATCAAATTTCAAATTTATATAGAAATTGTGTAGTAGAAAATTGGAATGGAATGGAATGGAATGTTCTGTTTTGTTTTATTCTACTAAACACAGTGTATAATTGAATTCGATAAAAACATAAATTATCCGATAATAGAGAATTTCTTAATCTATTAACTAATAAATTTCCAATCCTATTCTCCAGAGTACATAGTTCAGGTTAGAACCAGGTACCTCTGAATTGAGAGTCCAGTGTCAACCACACGACCAGCGCTTTGTACAAAATAATGGGCAAGGTACATAAAAACATTTGATAAATAAATTTCAATTTTTCAATGTCAAAAATTTGGAGTGTAGGTACGATTATTTTTTTTAGGGGGGGGGTATTTTTTATAAAATTTTCTACACTGCTTTAAAAAATGATTACCCACAAAAAAAGTTATCGAAATGTTGTGAAATAAATTGAAATAAACTTGTAATATAATTAATAAAGAAGCTGTTTTCATGTGACGTCATATTTTCGTAGCTAAATTGGCTATGCCTAGCGGTGATATTTTAGCCCCTATTAGGTTGGATAAAAATAAATGTGTTGCAAGTTTGTTAGTTTAAGAGACCCCCCCCCGCCCGTAGTATCAAATGCCTTAACAAATATGAAGGTGACAATAATGTGCGTTTTATGAACAGTAAACAGAAACTTTGTTTAAGTAGACTACTGAATTGAACTATTAAAAGTAAACTATAGAATTGTATTTATTTTTCGTTTGGCATTTAAAATTAATCTGCTGCAAACAAATTATATAACAAAACAATGAAACAATATTCTTAAAAGAATGAATTACAAAATTAAATATAAAACATGTAGGTACACATTCCGTTTTCAATATTGATCAACTGAATGCATAATACCATCATCAATCTAATTATATCTGACATTTTAATACAATAGATGCAAATAAAATTGTTTATTATAAAACGCTTTTTGTAGCATACATTAGATGTCTAGCACACAATAGTATATTTTATAACATTTCAAAATTGAATATATGTTAAATCGGTTGATAAAATATTTCGTTACCAGCGACTGGGTAATTCTTCCTATTGTGAAAACTGTTTCTGAGATCAGAGGATTTGGCCTCTAAAGGAGTTGTCTAACTACCTGCCAGCTAAACGGAAAATATGTAGCAACATCAAAAGTTTTTATCTTTCTAGCTCAGCTACATTATTTGAAAGAATTAATTCATCAGAAATCAAGAATCCTGAAGATAATGTTTTGTGTCTAATGCTCATCAATCTTTATAAAAAAGCTATACTAAGATTAGAAAGTATCAATTTAAACACGTAAAAATCCATTTAACCAATTTATTTTCTAGGTAGACGATTTAGGATCTGATTCCAAACGTTAATATATACAGCCAGGCGAAATACATGAGGCGTGTGATAGGTATTTCCCTATAATAATGCTATTTCTTAAAATGTTTATAGAATTCAAAAGCTGTATATTGAATATTCATTCAAAGTAAAGGATACTCGTACAATTGAGATTTTTTTTAAAACAAAAGTAATGCACGATATTTCTGCAGCCAGCTAGCCAGTCAGTCAAACTGTTGGCGGAATTTGTTTACTGGGAAGGAATACCTCACAAATTAAATAAACAAATGAGTCTAAGATTCTTTTTAATTTTCTAATATCCATAATTTTATATCTGAACGCTTTAGTAGAAACGGCATACCTTATGGGAAAAGAATTGACAGTAATAGTATAATATATGTATATACGGTATTGATTTTAATGACCACATGAGTTTGACACGTTGTTCTCCGCAATCTAAATGTCTAGTATACGAGTGCATTTAGGCTCAATAGAAGTTATAGGTATTCTTTAATCAATACCTGCCTGTCTCCTCCAAAATTGGATCCACTAAAATAAATATTTTTTTTATCGCACTATAATTTTGTAATACTTGTTGCATGATACAAAACAAAGTTGACCATTAAAATTTGTAATTTACTATCAGGCAAAAGGGATTTTTTTCTTCGGAGTTTTGATTTTGCACTAACGAAAACATTGTTTTTGTATAATTATGTTTAAAAGTGGTAATATTTATTGATCTCCTATACAAGATGAATCAGAATAACTAAATCTCCTAGCAAAAAAAAATAAACTTCAAAAGTATACATTCACTTAACTATTTAAATATTTATCATTTGCCTGTTTCTTATAGACAGTTAAAATTCTTTTAGTACCGGCACTTATTATGCTTGCCATAGAGTATTTAAAGTATTTTTGTTGACATTTTAATGCACTAATTCTAATAACGAGAAACATGTTAGACACAAAATTTACCCCAACTCCACAGCAGGCCTGAAACTACAAGCTTGGCAAACCAGCTGCTGTGAGGTTAATACCAACCAATTCCTGGTAGAGTTGTAACACTTATCTCAACGTTTAATGATATGATTTTGTTAGGTAGATACCTCCTAACTACTATCCACAATGGATTCCTATGGGAAATATATGAGTGTAGACTTTTGGCAGGACTTAAACTGAAAGCAAAGCGCCCACGTGGTCCAGATAACCCAATCTATTGTGCTGCTATGTTTTGCATAATTTCTGACCCAACTACTGGTATAATTGCTGCTACAGCCAGTTATAAGAAATCAGGTTACTTTCTCAGAACAATGATGCAGCAATAAGGTGAATGACAACACCACCGGTTGGTACACATACATACATCGGTATTCAATAAAATTAATGATCAATTTTGGTTAATGTTTTGGGTGGTCATAGGTGACTTATTAAATTACCTAAGTGTACTTGTACTTATTAACTTTTAGTTGCTTTATATATTTACTCTCTAAACCGGTTAATTTCATTTAATATAGGTCAATTAATTTGAATGTCAGACTCTTATACCATATCATATTATGTTTTGTGGATTCTTATTAGTATTGGGTACTTACTCCGCGGAGTTAGGGGTTAATTCAATGTAAAATAAATGTTATTCTAACTATATAAAGTGCCTAATTCGGGTCATTTATAATCTAGATAAAATATTGTTTGTATCTATTCTCATGACAGAACTGTCATAGTATAGACAAGATATATTAATTTCTAAATGAATATGTAATACAGTCTAAATAATGCTCATTTGCTAGTTAGAAAATGCAGAAAAAATATAAACCGGTGTTGTGGTTAGCCTTTGATTTCTCAAACGGGGATTTTTTATGAGGTTACTTTTTAGAATTAATTTCTGCTGACTATATAAATTTTCTTATTGTTTGACCAATAGAAATTTTAAAGGTATTGAAGATATCGATAAAACTAAACTACAAAGAAATCTCTTTGAAATGTATAAAATTAATTAAGCTCACATTTCAATTCGTATTTAATTAATATTCAATTTATAGCTCACATTTTTCAAATAAATGTTAAGTGATCAATTAGAGACAAGAGGCCAGGGGATGGAATTAACGAATCGTTGTACTATTAAATTTTGTTTCGAAATAATGACTAAACATGTACTTAACAATATCGAAATATGGCGTATACTTTTTATCAATCAGACTTTGGTTGCCAAAATAATATGAGTGTTATCACGTTCTCCAAGAAAAATAAATAGGTCTTAAATACGGCAATCATATTGTAGAAAATCAAAGAATTTGTTTTAACAGAAAATTTTTCTTTTTCAAAAATAATGTGGCTCTGGTTACTCCTGAATATAGAAAAATAATCAATATTTTCATGTGATTGATCTATTGACTTCTGAAAAGAAATTAATATTAGAAATTTATTTGTCTTATTTAGTTGCATAATTTTGATGTATTAGGCTCTTACGTAAATGCTATTTTAAAATAGATAAATCATTTTTAATTGGCTTTGAAAAGCAAACAGTTGTTTCTAAACCTAAAATTTAAGACATCACACATCACATAATACTACCATTGAAACCGGAGAACATATATGCGCATGTGTTTGTTCTATGTTGGCAGATATATTAGTAAAAACATGAAATTTTCTGTAGTTCAGTGTGCTTTCTAGAAATTTTTTAAGATTAAAAAGATTAACCACCAATTACAAATATATATGACAATAAGTAAACGTTGTTTTAAACCGCAGTAGATATATATACACTAGTTTATTGCGGCCCAAAATGCCGATTTTAAGTGGAGGCAATATGTAACAAAATTATTTTCTTTCCTTTTTAAAGAGCAAGTCAAAATTCTCTAAACATGTTTCTTGAGGAAGAACGGCGGAGTGTCTTAATGATTGCTGGTTGTAAATTTAAAACGAATAGTCCATCTGCCAAATTTTGTTAAGTAACACTTATTTACTTGTTAAAATACAGTAATTTAATCAACTTTTTAATATAAACATACAACTGTTTTACCAAAATAAACTTATTACCCCAAAGCTGAAGAGTAATATTTCATTTTATTACTTTGCAAGACATTAACCTATATCTAGGCCTATGAGCTAGGTAGCTTGCCTGGCCAGAGTATTATGGGCTAAACTTTGAACATTCATATCTCGTACAAGTTAAACCCTGTAAAAATTAAATTTCGACAGTTGATTGAACTTTGCTATGTTAACAATATGCAAAGATTTCATAAGAATCGGTGCAGTGGTTTTAGAACTATGAATGCTTACATTTAGCCATTTAAAAAAAATTGTTCTTCTTTATTTATTTCCTTCTTTCTTTCCTCAGCACCGATATGGTCCTTTAACTTCAATAAAATTTGGCACATATATTAAGAGCACAATATAAAATCCGTTCAGTTTTGTTGATACACCATAGCAACCGCCAAGAAACGAGTTATATGTATTATTAGTCTAAATCGAAACTTCATTGATTTAAGTGCAATTAGAAGCTGTTTGCAACAAAAATTACGTGTGTACGATATATAGTTCGTGTCATTTTAAAGTATATAAATTTGCAGAATCTGCAATCCCTAGCTCAAGATATTTTTATAGAGAAAATGTGAAAATGTCAATGGCTTTATAATAATAATCTAAAAATAGATTTTTTACTAGGAGTTATCGGTAAAACAAAAATAAATAAAATAAAATTGACCATAAGGCCCACAATTTGGTTAGCTCTCCCAAAACAAATTCCAGAAATTCTTGAACTAAATGAAATTAATTACGGTTAACTATGGTATTTAGGTTGATATGGCTCTAAAGAGATATTACTAAACAACTGGGTATTTCAGTATATTAATTAAATTATTTTTTAAAGATTTTAGAGCTAACACAGGGGAGATGTTACTTAATAACATCTACTTAGAGCCCTACCAACCGTATTTAATTTAACTTATTTTTATTTCAAGAATTTTTGGAATTTGTTTTGGGAGCTAACCAAATTTTGGGCCTTTTGACCAAATTTAGTTAATTTTATTTTATTTTACTTATATAGATAACTGTTATCAAAAAATCTATCTTTAGATTATTGTAAAGCCATTGACATTTTCTCTGTAAATTATCTTGCACCGGGAATTACAGATGCTGCAAATTTATATACTTTAAAATGATGTATCTCATGAACTATGTACGTATATATCGTAATAACATAATTTTATTATTATTTAACATCATTTGATATCATTCAGAATGATTTCATATCACTAAAGACCTACTACTTATCCAAATATTCCTCTTCATGCCAACTATTTCAAATACAGTAGCAGGCAAATTCTTTTTTGCTCACAGCAAACGTAAATTATCAATTTCCTGTGCTAGAGGTGTTGTACAGATTTTGAGCTGAAAAAAATATTATGATCGGATCTGACATTCACTAAAGAAAACACAAATAGGTGCTTTCAATATTTATTGATTTACTAATTTTATTATGCATTACCTACCTCTGTCGTGTGTGACAAAATGATCTTACAGACAATTATTTCACACTTTTAATCAACTTTTCTTTGTTTGACCTAAAGAGAAAAGCGATGTTTATGATCTCATTGACGCCAGAAATATTTTATTACGTATTTTACATTTACCAATATGCGTACATTGGTTATAACTATATGGTCATTGAGCAAATTACAGATTACAGATCAAAATATTGTGCATAATTATATAACCTCATGCCAACTGGTAGGCTTTTACCTGCATGAAAAGCAGTAATTCAGCAATGAATATGCTTTAGAGGTAGACTTTGGGTTTCGTTTCTCCGCTCCTTCCTCAATTCTTAAGTTTCTCGATTTCTTTTTGTCTGAACAAAACCTGCGATCTGGCTTAAGGCCTAATTCTGAAATCGAGCTACTAGTCCACCAAGAAGCCAATCGATGCCGGGCTAGGCACCTACAATAATAGAATTTATAATTTTTATAGTCTTTGTTTTTATATGCATGTTGATATCAGCTTCTTCTAATGTTTGTGGCACCCATTTGAGGGAGCTGATACTTGTATTGGTTATAGAGAACTTACTTCTCTCGAAAAAATGTTTATTGTATAACTACACATCTGACGTTTTTAATATTATTCAATGATTAAAATTATTGAAAACAAGTGCGGCACTTATTTACCCTGGTAAAGCATAAAATAATATTTTTATTAGTATGTTTTTGATGTCGAACAATGGTCAGTTCTCACGCGGTATCATATAACACCGATATGAAATCTCTATCGCAAATTCAGGTTTTAGCTCCATCATCCAGCAGGAATGATTTCGACAAAAATATAAATACAAATTAATTAGTATAGTTAGCTACTGTATTTAATTATAAAATTCATTTAGTTTGTCAAAGTGCTGTGTTTTTAAGACACACATGCTGTCAGTAATTTAAGAAACTCATTGACAAATATACTAATTTAGTGGGTTAATGGTAATACAATACGTCTTGTGTAGGCGGAACTATATTTGTAGGTAGGTAATTAGTTAACAGAACCAAGATTGTCTTTACAATATACTATTATTAAGAGATTTAGAGGGCAGCAATATATTAAATTGGAGGGCGCGTA
>JAUYWI010106527.1:0-22202 GCA_034780595.1 Parotoplana pacifica
CTACTTCTTTCAAATAGTTGCCTTAATGTGACAATCTTCATAAAACACTTAATTAACATGCAGTTAGATAGGGGGGAGGGAGGCGTTATTAATTGGCGGGGCTGTATATGAACAAACCTAATTTTTTACAACAACATCGCTGTCAAAACTAATGTTGTAAATACAGGATAAATTTGCCCCATGATATTTCTACATGGTTTTCGAAATCGAAAGTATATCCCTCAAAGTACTCGTAGCAAGCCGGGCGTCTTCCTATGATTTCTTTGGGTACTGCGCATTATTTTGTTGAAAATGTTAAGGTGGCTGAGCTAGAGGCTGATATGAGGTCATCAGGTCCAACAATTAAACCTTGTCGGATTGACTTCAAATACGCTGTGTAGATCCACTAGGAACACAATGATACAAATTATTTTTTTTGGAAAACATTTATTATCTAGTTTTGCCCAAATAAATCGATATTTTTGAACAATTTTACTTAACTGGCGAAAAAGGGGCATTAGCCATCCTCTAATGTTTTTCAAAATTGTAAAAAAAATGATGTCTATGAAATTTGAGTTCTGTGCAGAGTTTTTAATATAGAATATTTTGGGTCACATGACTGCCTTCTGAAAAAGGAAAGTTCGGCAAATATGCTTTTTACAAAAAGATCAATTCTGAAGCCAAATACAAAATTATAGGCTGTATCGAAAAATGTCCATATACACATTCACAGATAGACACAACGTGGAGTGCACAATAAACAGAATCATAAAAGTAATTGTTTAGGAGACGGCCTTTTTTCGGTACAGCCTGTAGAATTGATTGATATTTGATAGGTATACTAATCAACACTCTCATTGTTTAATATATTTGTCCTGGGAAAAAAATCGTTTTCAACTTGAGTCTAAGAAAAGTATGGAAGCAATAATTCGAAACCTTTCACACAACTTTCTATAGAACATAAGATGATTGTGTGAAAATTTCAACATTTAATAGTTGCATACTTTTCTTATACTTGCTTTTATTTTCTTTTAATACGAGTATATTTAAAACATATTTTCTCGGATATTTTGAAATGTTGATTTATATGACTCTACCCTGGTAAAATTACATATACGTTACTTTTGTGCCACTTATGTGGTATATAAGTAACGTATAAGTATTGAATATGCAGCTGTCTTACTTAATGTGAGCGTAAGTAACTTATACTTATACACCACTTATACGGCTTTTTCACCAGGATAGGGTGCAAACTGAGAATTTAAAAAAAATCGATATTTTTTGTTTTACTCAAAACAATCTATAAATTCATGCAGATATGTAGTTATAGTTGGTTTAACCCTTAGAAATCACCATGGTGAATAATTTAGCCCCTCCCCAAACAATCAAAATTCCCATTAACGGATTGGTTTAAAATTTGGTACGCAGTCCAGGTAGCTTAATGGGAATTTTTTTTTGAAAAGCTCATCAGGTCGAAAATTCGAACTTTGTATTGGCTTCAAATTTGGGGCGTAAATCCAATAAGACCTATATAATATATACAAATTCATAATTAGTGTTTTCAAAAAAATTTATTTCTGATGTTTGGGATATAAAAAAAAAATTAAATCGAAATGTCCTATCTTGCTCAAATTTGAGATTTAGAATTAGGAAGGCAATAGAAATAATGTATTAAAAAATTGGATGTCTCACTTAATATGGTTGCTAGTCTATGAGGCCACCCATACTGGGGCATGTCCATAAAAACGAATTTTTGTTAATTTTAATGTGTCCAATATAATGGCTTTAAATGATTAATAATGCTTTAGTAACATTTTTTTAAACAAACTGGAATCATTTTTTGACATGAAAATTATAAAAAAAGATTTCTAAATTTAATGCATTTGACTGGTCCAGGCCTAAAATCACATGACCTAGATATGGGACTTGCCATGTATAAACTATTTTTCTACTAAGTACACTTCATCTAGTGATCACTAATATTGTTAAATTTCAAGTTATAGATTGTCCCTAAAGTCACTACCACTTTTGAACATCACTATGGAGTCCGAGCTTGGCGCCGATGACGCCATTCAATTCCAAAACTTCAGTTTGTTTGATTTGTTTCAAATTTGTTGTGTAGATACTCAGCAACACAAATCCATAAATATTTTTTGGAAAATATTATTGATCATCCATTTTTTAACGATATACTTGATCATATATAAGTAATTTTAGCCAAAAGTATTGATACATTTGTGTTAGTGAGTGCCTAGTGGACCTACGCACCAAATTTGAAACAAATCAAACAAACTTTAATTTTTGGACCTAAATGTCGTCACCGGCTCCTAGCTCGGACAATATTGATTTTTTCAAAATTATTTTTGTAAATAGATCTTTTTCAAAATTTTAACTCAAACCATCCATGGAAGTTTGTAATTCAAAAGTTTAGTGACTTTAGGGACACCCTGTAATATAGATGGTACCTGTTTTTGTTTAAATTTTATCAAAGATTGAAATTGCAAAATTTCCCCATTGAAAACATAGGTAAGTATACAGATTTGACAAAATGACCATTTTTGACACAAAATTGCCAAAATGTTTGTTTTTCTGATGAATATTTTTCCTGAAATTTTTCACAAAGCTAGGTTTATAGTAAAAATGATTTTGGATTTGAACTGTTAGATATTTTTTATACCAAAAATATAAATTTTCAAATTTGTTTGGCTCTCAAATTGTATGTGCTTAAAAATCTAGGGGAGGGTGGCCATAATCAGGCACCCACGTTGATATATGTAAGTAGATGCGTGGAATGTGTTTTAGAAGATTCTTTGAGTGTTCATTTGCAAAGTGTTTGAAAAGTTATTGTAGTTCTTACCTATTTGATTAATACTTAAGCTTTTTTTACCACTCTGTAGTGATGATGATTTTATTAATGGTTTATTCTTTATGTAAAATGATAAAAATGAACCTTTTGTTGTGTGTTCAATAAGTATTGCTTCCTGAATTTGCTATTTAATTATTCTTTATTAAATTAATTTTGTAGGTATTTTATTTGAGAAAATAAACATATGCTTTTTTTTCTAAATTTTATAAAATCTGGAGACACCTGATTAGTGGAGAATATAGAAAGCTGAGATTGAGTGTTGCGAAATCAAACAAATTTCGTACATATAGGTAATTATGCTAACACATCATTTCAATGTAATAATTTTTGTTAAAGATATGTTTGTTCCATTTTACCTTATGATTAAATTTTATTGTATCAAACGAAATATAACGAGCCATCTGAGTGAAATTCAAGGTGGAATACTATTACATTTTGTACGCTATTTAATGAAACAATGTTTTTCAAAAATTGTTATTGTTCTGTTGAAAATGGCTACATCCAACTTGATAACAACTGCTTTTATTTTGTTGATGATTGCTCCTGAACATTTGGAAGCAGCTACAAAATTATTAGGAGCGGGAGCCTCCTTTCCAGCCACACTTTATGCAGAATGGAATTTGGCTTATGCTCAGTACAGAGGACCTTATAAAAGTGTAAGTTGCAGATCATACCTATATATTCCTATTCGGGCACTGTGTCCAGCTACATGACCAGCGCTCTGTACTAAGGTGTGCTGAGAAACGTAACATTATATCCACAGCAAACATAGGAGAATTTATAATGCTCGTCCGTATTTGGCGTCCGTGTTACAGACGATACTTTAGCTTGTCCGTATTTGGTATCTGTGACGCCAAGTAACGTCCAACATTATTTATTTAGCGTCTGTGTTACAGACGATACTTTAGCATTGATAACACATAAGAACTGTACATGAACCAGAAAATGACTCTAAGGGTAGTGTCGTGGATTTGATAAAGGTTAAGGCGTTTGTGGCACCTATATGTGATAAGTATTTGTGTCACAGACGTCATTTATATTTCGCGTCTCAGATGACATTTACATTTTTTAAAGTTATAAATACATGTGTAAACCGCTCTCAAAAATATGAAAAACATCTGTACATAAAAAGAGATAGGGTCGTAATTTTTTATTTTTGTGTGTCAAAATATATTATAACAAAATAACCCAATGATTAAAATATTTTGGATGTTCAGAAAAAACGGCAACATTTTAGCTACATATTCTATGGAAAATTCCATTAAAATTCTATAAAAATTGCGCCCCTTTTTTATATCATGCTGCAGAATATATTTGCTGGAAGGGAGACAAAAATTAGTAAATCATCAAGATTTTTTAGGCGTGTGTAAAAAACAATTTTATAGATTTTTTACAGTTACAAATCATAATAACTGCAATTTTGAATTCGACATTTGCCTTCACAACTGCCTACACAATATAAAAGTGTAGGCAGTTGTGAAGGCAAATGTAGAAATCAAAATTGCAGTTATTATGATATTGTGTGTCAAAATGTAATTATAACAAAAAAACGGCAACTTTTTAACTACATATTCTATGGAAAATTCCATTAACATTCTATAAAAATTGTGCCCCTACCTCCTTCCAAAGATGTTTAGTTTGGGTTGTTTTCATATCATGCTGCAGAATATATTTGTTGAAGGGGGAGACCAAAAATTAGTAAATCATCAAGCTTCTTTTCAGGCGTTTATAAAAACAATATTATATGTTTTTTACAGTTACAAATTCAATACAAAAGTCGAATTCAAAATGGCAGTTATTATGATATTGTGTGTCAAAATGTAATTATAACAGAATATCTCAACAATTCAAATATTTTGGATGTTCAGAAACAATGGAAACTTTTTAGCTCCATAATCTATGGAAAATTCTATAAAAATTGCGCCCCTACCTCCTTCCAAAGATGTTTGGTTTGGGGTTTTTTCATATCATACTGCAGAATACATTTGTTGGAGGGGGAGACGAAAAATGAGTAAATCATCTAGCTCTTTTCAGGCGCATATAAAAAACAATCTTGTATGTTTTTACAGTTACAAATTCAATACAAAAGTCTAGGCAGTGGTGAAGGCAAACGTCGAATTCAAAATTACAGTTATTATGATATTGTTTATGGTGGTTCTGATTCTCCAATAGACGAATCTGTTTATTTAGCACACCCTAACATTCAAATGTTTCCAACTATCGCTGGGTAAGATTTTAAATAGTTGTTTCATTTGATTTTAATACTTTGAGATATTTTGGCTATTTTATTTTTGAAACTAAATTGAATTTCTTTTATCAGAAAGAAATGTGTTAGCCTCATATTTCTAATGTTTTATTTTGTTGATAATGCTAACATTGGTTGTAACACTTCAACAGAAAGGAATAACTTTTAAAAATAGGTACGTGTAGCTACCTAAATAGTGAATTTTTATTTAGGTATATTTCATTGTACATTTCTGCTACAGTTGAAGGAAATACTTAGGTACCGTAAATTAATGTAGTCTTTATTTTCTTCTATAATTTTTAGATCAAGATTTAATTTTTAGTTAAAGATGAACGGGATTTTCCTGATGTGAACCTAATGCTAAGATTTTTTTTAGAAACTTTAAAATTAAATGACATATGTACAGGTGTATTTCGGGACATAATTTTTATGAAACTATCAGTAATACCCCATTAATTTCGAGATGAAATTAAGATCGATCACCATCTTTTAAAAATATTTAAAAAATATATATGTATATCATCTTATTACCTCATTTATTTTAGTTCAGTAGCAGTAGTCTACAATTTTAAAGAAATATATCCAAAGAAACTGATATTAGATGGAAATACACTTGTTGGCATTTATAATGGGAATATTACAATGTGGAACGACCCACAAATTTCTGCGCTTAATCCTAACACCACTCTTCCCAATAAAACTATTGTGCCAATAGCTAGAATGGATAAAAGTGGAACTACAGAAGTATTTACGAGCGGTTTAGCATCTTTTAGCACCACATGGCAAGATAAATTTGGCATATTTAGTGCAGGTTTAGATAGTAAAGAGGAGAATCCATTACATTGGGATCCTCAGGTTATCAAATTGTTTGGATATACGTCCACAGGTGTAGCTGGCCTAGTAAAAGCATTTCGATATTCCATAAGCTATCTTGATAAAAGTCAAGCTGTGAAAAATAACCTTGACCAAGCGGTTCTTATCAATAAAGCTGGATATAACGTTGAAGCTAATATCGAAACCATACAAGCAGCAATGGATAACTCTGCCGATAACTTTAATTCACAGTTTGTTACAAGAATTGTTAATTCTGGTGGAAATAATTCTTATCCACTTTCAACCTATTCATATTTCATTATTTATATGCGATACTATCCACACTGTGATCAGATGGTGGAACTTTACCGTTACATTGACTGGTTTTTATACAATCTAAAAGCCCACAAAATTGCTGCAACTAAATATAAGGTTGGTTTGTCGACATTACTTGCAAATAAAGTAGCAGATCGTATATTAAAAAATCTCTACTGCGGCCCTACCAACATCCTAGTAGCCGATTTAGTTAAAAAGCAAATAGAAGAAGAATATCTGTTGGATAATCCACACAGTTATATGCCTGTCATTGTGGGTTCACTAGTTGGTGGTGTTGTTCTAATAATTATGATACTCCTGGGATCTTTATATGCTCGCCAACAGCGTGAAGTGCTGCGCAATGTGTGGCGAATTGAAGTAAACTCATTGGCCAACATCGATGTAAATGGCTCACGATGTCTTAGTAAAAGCAATAATCGTATGTCGAAACAGAATGCAAATGAAACTTCATCTGGAGACACTGAAGATTTGAGAAATCGTATGTATCAGGGCACTGAAGTGTCTCTATCCAAGCAAATACCGCTATGTATATTTTCCTGGTCAACACGCCAAAAATTAGTGAGTATTCGCAGTATTAATCATGTCAATGTTCAAAAATTTTTTGGTTTATGTCAGATGAAAAATAATTATGTATCTGTGAATGAATTTTGCTCCAAAGGATCTCTGTATAATGTTTTACACAATTCAAGTTTTTCATTAGATGAGAATTTTAAATTTTCAATGGCAAGCGATATAGCCATTGGCATGGAATATCTACACAGCCGTGGCATTGTTCATGCGAATCTATCGTCTCATGCTTGTCTTATTGATAAAAAATGGACTGTCAAAATTGGTGATTGGTTTATTCGATTTCTGAACTTCGTAAGTTTTAGTTAATAGTAATATTATGATGATCTATAGAGGATCACCGGAAATGGGTTTTTTTAAATTGGGTGCCATTATTTTGCAATATAAACATTATAATGTCAAAAGACAGATAAATTTATCTAACCAACTGAACCTCTGTGATATCATACTTTCCGTGCATGGATTGAGCTGAAATTTGGTACATGTTGCCTTGGCCTGCTTTTGGGTAAACTATTTTTTTTTAAATGTTGGGCCGAGCTAGAGGCAGATGACGACATCAGATGAAAAATAAAGTTTGTCCAGTTGATTTTAAATTTAGTGTCTAGGCCCACCAGGGACCCAGTGACACAAATCCATTAAATTTTTGAAACAAAATTTGAATTTAAAAAAATCGACATTTTTTGGCCAAAATGACTAAAATGGCTCTAAAATTCAAACAAAACATCTTTGTTTACTCAAACTTGAGATTTATAATCTCGAAGACATCTCAAATAAAGTCTAAAATGTTGAGATTCTTCACGTTTATGGTTCCTGAAATATGAGGACCACAAGTACAATGCTAGTTTATTGTAAGAAAGTAACCTAAATTGGTTTATATCTTAAAATGTGTTTCTAGATCATTTTAGTGTTTTTTTTTATTTTTGGTTCAATTCATTTAATAAAATATAATTTTTGAAAAATTCATTTTTAATGCATTGACTGGTCCTGATCTCTAAATCAGGATATAGCTATGACATTGCTACTTGACACACTAATAGTGTATCAGAAAAGAAGTATATATATGTCAAATTTTAAGGCATTCAAAAAATCAGTTGATATATATCAGATAATTGAACTTCCAATTTTTTCCTATCTAACATAATGCGAGTTTGTGAGAACACATTTTTTCTATTTTAACCAAGTGATTTTATGTATAAATATATAAATCTATTGAAATCCATATATATATGTAAATATACCTTTATTTTTTTTACTGTGTGCAATAATCCGATTTTTATGCATGCTTTATTATTGTACAGTGTGCAATAATGAAATTCATTTGCATAGTTGGAATTAAATTTTCGCTTTCTTGAATTCATTGATGATACTATCAATAAATTTCATAACATTTTCTAAGCATTCATTTATATTGTTTTCTTTAAAGTAATTAACAAATTTGTCGTGCCATTTATTGTAAACTCCTACAGACTTGAAGTTAAACACGTTGTTCCTCATTTCTTTCATCACAGGACCAGGAAAACATAGAATATTTAAATTTGTAGAATCCATGAATAACATCTCAAAACGCGCATTAATTTCAATATAGCCTACATATATTTTTTGATTAGCTCTCAGATCGCATTCTTGGCACAGAAATCAATATTTTAAAAAATCTGTAATTTATGTTATAATGACGTAATAAGGTTACCAACTATGAACCACTTTTACCAAACAATAACTGCAGGAATAAAATTTCTGTGCATGGTAATTACCGATACAAAATGTGTTCATAACTTTTTTCTGGATCAATATTTTTTAAAGACATTTTCTACAATGCTTAAAATGGTTTGGCACATTTAAACAAATTTTAATAAATTCTATCCATAAATATTTTTAATTTTAATTTTTTTAAATTTGATTGGCTCTCCGATTGTACCCTGGGCACAAAAATTAATATTTTCAAAAGCCCGTAATAGGTATATGTCGCACAATGAAGTGATTGTAATATATTTACCAAAGATGAACCACTATTACCAAATAATAACCACAAGAACACAATTTAAAAGTCTTTGTCAAAAATTGATAAAATTGGACCTACTTTAAAGGGCCTCCGGTTGATGAAAAGAAATTAATTCAAAAGTTGGGAAAGACAATTTGTGACACAAAACCAAAATTTCAGTTCAAACGGGGAGTTACCGTTTGTGAGCTAGATAGTAATATGTACAAGGGGGTGTATACCCTCCACCCCTTTACCAGCGAAGGGTTAATAATAAATAGTTGCTCAATAAAAAATCGTATGCTAAAAAATACAATACATACAATAAAAAGTTTAAAATATTAATCAGCTGCGATTACAAAAGGTAGGTTATCTAAATGTAAGCAAATGATTTAATATGTACAGAAATCTCTACATACTGTGACATTAATATACAACTTTTAATTTCAGAAACATAACAAAACAAAGAATAAAATCGAACCCGAAAATGGTTTTAAAGAAGAAAATAAACCAAGCACTTCTGAGGAACTTTACATTGGTCACACTGTTTGGACAGCTCCAGAAGTGCTCCAAAAGTTTGCCGATTGGACTATCCACGATACTTCAGCAGATGTTTATAGTTTTGCTGTTGTTTTAACTGAAATTTGGTCGCGTATTCAACCGTTTGAAAATTTTATGTCTAACGATGTGTTGTTAAACGAACAACAGAGAAAATCAAATTTGCTAAATGAACTACGTTTGGGAAAAATAAGTTTGAAAGCACCTGATTGTATGGCTGAAAAAGTAGTTACATTAGTGACACAATGTGCTCAATTAGGTGAGATCAAAGTCATCTATAGAGAGTAAAGGTTTAAATAGTGAAAACGACAATTTCTAATTGATAAAATGCATTTTAATTTTTTATCTTTTGCCACAAAGATATTTCGTATGATAGTTGGACTATTTTATAGGAACTTAGGCTGTGGGTTTTGCCTCAGTATATTACCGAAACTCCAAATAGTCGGTTTTATAATCTTTCTAGATTTGTCATTTAATTCTATCAAAATCATTTCAATAACAGATGCTAATATTGAATCAATATAAAATAAGTGAATTTGTAAGACCGCCTCCATACTATTAATTATGTAATTTGCACGTAAATTTATGTCTATTGTTGTCACTAAAACTGTGCACTAAAAAGTGCACTTTCTAAAAAATAGATATAATTACAAAGAATTTCGCAGTGAAAAAAAAACAATCCCCGTTTATAAAATTAGAATATTGGATAAATAAATGAAGATTATCTGTTACTTACCTATAGGTTCATAGGTTCATATTTTAACATTTTCAATATGAGATCCGACTGATAATTTTAATGTCGTTGTTCTAGGTCATTGTTTAAACACCATTGTTAAACATCATTGTTTATAAACACCTATAACATGGATGTTTGTCGACGAATTTTTTAAGGTTCAAAATTTTCGTTAAGTTATACCTACCTAGTCATTGGTGAACGACTTTGAATTTTAGACATGATTAGGTCTGTAAGTTTACACATTTAACCATTATTAAGCAATGTTTTACATTTTGTAATTTCTCACAGATTGTGGTCGTCGTCCTAATTTTACCAAAATAAAGCGATATCTGCAAAGAGCTAATCCTTCAAAGAAAAGCGTCCTTGATTGCATGATGGCTGCTATTGACCACTATATAAGCAACCTGGAAAATATTGTTGCAGAACGAACAAAAGAATTGGAACAATCAAAAAAACATATGCAGCAACTTCTTAATGAAATGCTTCCACCATTAGTTGCCGAAAAACTCATTAAACAGATTCCTATTGAACCCGAAACATTCGATTCTATCACAATTTATTTTTCAGATGTTGTAGGTTTTACCACAATGTGCTCAAGATGTAGTCCTTTTCAGGTAAAGATTTTCAAAGTTATTTTTAAATATGAAATTTCCTATTCATCATTATACGTATTTATTTATTACTCGCTTGATATTGGCATACTTTATGCTATCTCTAATTCTAGGTGGTCAATTTTTTGAATTCCCTTTATGGACAATTTGATGAAATTCTTGAAAAACATGATGTGTACAAAGTAGAAACAATAGGTAAAGTTGATATCTATTATTATTTGTTCATATAATTAGTGTTGCTCAAAACCTATAATGAAAAGACTATAAGACCTAACAATAACAAATAGTAAGTTAATTTTAAGATGTAGGTATACAGGATGAGTACAATTTCAAATAATATTTACAAAGCATAATATACTTTAATATAACATTGGTACATATACATATACATATACATATACATATGCATATACATATACATATACATATACATATACATATACATATACATATACATATACATATACATATACATATACATGTACAATATTTCTATATATATAATTTTAGTCTTAAGAGTTTGATGTTATTTTGAATAAAGTGATTTATAATTTTTTTAAATTTTTGTATTGTTTTGATAGTTTTGTTGTTTTACTTACTAGTTATACATATGGACATATCAATAACCTATAAAATTATTTATTCCAGACAGATAGGTTGTTTCTTTAAATTTAATAATCATATAATTATTTAATTAAAATTTAAATTAGTTAATTATAATAAAATAATACATAAAAATAGAAAAAAATAATAACATTTATGGCAAAGGGATGCAAATTTCAATATCATCAGACAAATTCATCTTATGCATTCAATTAAAATATAAATTCACATAGATAAAACATTTCGAAAGGGACTCAGAATAATAATGAGAAAACGAGTTTAAAAAATAATTGAAATATTATAGAAATACTGTTAAAAACAACAATATTGTCAATCTTTTATTATTTATGATAAAAACAATCAACCTGCTAAAGGGATTAGATAGCACCTTATTGTGTAGGTGATCTGTGCAACAATGCACAAAGTATTGATTGTTTAATATGTTAGAAAATTCTTTAGTAAACTCTCCCAAATACTAACAACTCGTCTTACCCTAATATTTGGACAATGCTTGGACATGAGTACACAGAAACTAGTGACGTTTTGCATTTTCTGAAGTTTTATTAATATCGAACAGATACGTGGTCTAAAATAAGTACATGTTAAAATGTTGTTTTTATGTTTTAAGTAACTTTATGTGGTCTAAAATGGTGTTTTCTATATTTTCAAGCAACTTTATTATTCTCATGTCCATTAATTTATTCGTGGTTTTACAAATAATATTTGTCTAGATTTTTATCGGGCTACTATTAATTTTTAAAATGGTGTTTCTTTTCGTGAAAATATGACATCATTAGATTTGTAAAATCTTTAGTTTCTATGAAAAAGAATGATTTAAGTTAGATCGAGTTTTCTAGTTTTCCCTATATATGTAGAATGATAATGTTTGGTTATACAAGTTTTTTTTCTCACAACTAATTGTATCAATAAGATAACAAATTTTCCAAATTATGTTTTTAATATTAAAAACAATAAAATTGATTGTTTTTACATAGACGTACAAGTTTGTATCAGCTCTGGAATTGTTAATTTTAAATAAAAATATTAAATAACTTAAATTATGCCTTATATAATTTATATTAAGTCAGCTAATATTTTATACATGAAACCATGAAACCAAAATTGCAATATTGGGAAATTTTTTGTTTGTTTTTATTTTAATTCTCTTATCTATTTATACAGGGTGTTTCAGATGTCCTTGCCGATTTTATGAATAAATTGGAAGTGAAAAAATTAAATTGTAAGAAATATTTATTAGTTACACTATAATGTGTACAAATATGTGTACAAAACGATACATAGTATAATCAGTTAACAACATATTATGTACAATTCATTTATCAAATAAACTTCCATTGGCTTCCAAGCAGGCACGCACTCTTTTCGGGAAGTCGTTTAATAAAATCGGCAAGGACATCTGAAACACCCTGGTATTGAAGCAAGCTGACAGAGATGATATTAGGACTGCGATTGATTAAATCCATACCTAATTAAAAAGCTTTCAATAGGTATTTTAATAATGAGATTTTCTCTATGTACATTTTTAAAATATTTGCAATAAGTGCTAGAATCTTTTATGTTTCTAAAAGAAATCTAGCTTTGTTCTCAACAAAGAGAGCCCTAATTAAGTTTGGCAGGCTGACATTATTTGTAGGAAGTCCAAAAAGTTTGGTAGATACGCGCACTGTGCCTATCAGATACAGCCCCCATTCACTAATCAAATAAATTCAAAATTATAATTGCTAACAAATTTAAGATATCCATTTAGTTACCATTAGGTATACGAATAAAACAAACATAGAAATATGATTGAATATAAAGGCCCAAAAAGTAGTTTGTTCAGACAATTTTTTTGCCTATTCTATTGTATTATCGTCCAAAGACATTTAAAGTTTAAATAGTATCATTGACTTGAGAAAAATGTTGACGTTTTAAAGGTACTTTATAATTTCTATTTCAAAAATTGTCTATCTGTTTAGAAACCAAGGAAGCGGTGATTGTGTTCGTGTACTCAACGTACGATTTAATTAAATGTCTGCTTTGACTTTAGTAGAGGAGCATTTTCTGTCTAATAGATTGCCACTTAAAAATGCATACAATTTATTTTCTAGCAAAGTATTACTATAAAATTTCTTTTAAAAATAGTTTTTAAATCATACAATTTTTCTAGGTAGTTTCAAGTAGGCTCTTGTGTTCGGAATAAAAATGACATATAATTTTTAAAGAAATACTGGGCAACAATGTTTATCATTTACTTCAAATTTTCAAATTATTTTAACTTATTAGGTATCTTAATATTGTCGCCAAAACTAACTACTGTCAATCCAAAGATTTGTTAACTTTTGGAAAGATATTATTTTTTTCTTGTTAATCAATTTTATTATTAATTAATAAGTATTGTAAACAAATTGCTAACTTTTTCAGTTGAGTTATTTTCTATATGCATACATTGCCCTTAGGAAAATAGGAAGAATTTCATCAGCATAAAGCATTTTTACTTACATATGTAATCATAGCTAACTACGTATCCACCTTTATTAATTAGGTTAATTAAGACTCTTTAGGCTGTTTTTTTATTGAACAATGCCTACTGTATACTGCTTAGATATTGATATCTTTTTAGAATACTGGTATATTTGTGGATTTTATTTTTTGTTAATAACGTTCTTATTTCATGTAAAATGGACAAAATTGTCGACTAATTATATTTGAGAGTTTTGAGAAAATGTAATTATTACCCATGTTTTAATTATGGGGAAAATATTACAATGCTTGTTCCCGAAAGATTTATCCCCCTTTTCATTATTTGATTCATCTTTTTTTAAATGAAAATACAAATTAAATTTATTCTTGCGTAGTGTAGACAGTAGGTTGTTTGAAAGCGAAAATAACTTTATTAACAAATTGAAATTTTTCTTAAAATACTGAACATAATATACGTCTTCTAAAAGATGAACTTTATTTTACTAAATTTATAGCTGCGTTTCAAATTATATTTCTCAAATTCCCTAAGATTGTTGTCTTGATAATGACCTTTTGAAGGGTTTTCTTTCTGAAAAAAAGGAGGTACATATGTTTTAGTAATGAGGAAGTACATAAAAAGCTACATATATGTATACATGCCCCTAATTAGGTAATTATTTAATCATTTTAAAAAGTTTTAAAAATAAAATGTGTCGACAATGGGTTGCAGTTACTAAATTATACTAAATTATACAATTTTAAATTCACCTAGCTAAACCATTTTTACCCATTATACATAAACGATATAATTCTAATATTGAAAGTTTACTTTTAGAAATTATTTCACTTATGAATTCTTAACGGATTACTATTTAGATAATTATTATTCTTTGGATGTTGTCCTCATTGGGGTCAGTTTACTACCCAGGATATTCCTGTGGGTTTGTTTTAGTTGAGCCATTATCCGCCGCGGGATATTGACTCGTTTCTATTGACTGAAATGAAGAAGGTATCATTCATGTTTTCTGTGGATATTATTGATTCAAGCAGACTGCTCCTATAGAATGTCAATTGAGGCTGTAGAAGGTGTTTTAAAACAAACTAAAAATTTAAGTAGCTTTATTATGTGAAAGGAATCCATTGAGCTGCGCGGGATGAGTGGACAGTCGGATGATCTATGACAATATCCTCTATTTTGGTCTACGTCTACTGACAAAACAAAATAATATATTGGCGAGTAGGTACACCCACCTAGCTTTGCTTTCATTTTGCAAATGGCAGTGCGAGGTCAAATAATAAATTGTTGATTTTATTATGGGTTCCGTCAACCGCTGAACAACAAGAAATTATTGTTTCTTTATGGAAATAGTTAATGGAACTTTAATGTGTGCACTTTTAAGCTATGAAAATATAGATAAAACGAATTATTAGCACAGATGCAAACTCACGTTATAGTGAAAATAAATAAATAATTATGTTTCTATGATTATGCAGGCGTTGCAACAAAATAATTTTATAATAATGACAGGGTGGACATTTTATTGAAAAAAATATTGTGTTATATACCAGTTTTTTTCAAATATTGAAATGAATAATAATTATTGTCAGGATGATTGAAAAATATCCTTTATTGTGCATGATTCATTTTGATTTAGGGAATACCTGGTTAATACATGGCTTTTTCAGGACCATGTAACTACTCTAGTCATATGATATGCTTTGATTATGCTACAATTGGCTTATTTGCTTCTTTGACCGTGAAGTTGTTTAGTTAATAAATCATTACGTACATATATGTACGTAATGATTTATTAACTTTAATTCAACATCTATATTTTTTTACCAAATATAAGCAGCTTATAACCAGCCTCTTCCTTTTTTGTTTCTATTTCAAGGCTATCCATTTCTGTCAACTCGATGAAGATACTGGCGCGTTATTCTAGTCTAGAAACCAGTCAGGTTCCCATCCTTCTTTTCCGCATCCATATACATTTTTCATTTCCTACATAGAAAGGAAAATGTATCACTCAAAAGAGCGACTTTAATCTCCCCCCCCCCTAAAAAATTGGTTAGGTATTTCTAAAATATTTTTGCATTTTTCTCTGTTTAACAATACATTGAGGCATCAGATGCTGCTAACACTTTCTTTATTATTTATGAGAGATTGGTGATTGTTAGGTCGCATTCTTTGGTTTGTAATTCCGTTTCCATTGAGACACTTTTTGAACAGATCGCAATAATTCGTCAACTGGAACTGTTCGCCCAGGCATGCAGTTGTCTTTTCAATGCCCTCTATATTTCTTGTTCTTTGTTATCAAGTAGACATATAGCGGTAGGTACCTCTCAGAATAGGTATGTACAGGTATTCTTGTTATGTTTATTTGCCATGCTAAATGTTCTTCCAAAAATATATTAATTGTTTGCTTTTGTACAGGTCCATAAGATAATAAGCAATCGATATGCGATTTTATTTAAGTTTCTTCCATTTTGTGGTGTATAGAAAGACTCGCTGCCGACAAGAAAAAACACATTTCACACGGCATTCACCTTTAGTTCTATTTCGATTTAGTATAAGTGCATTTGCTGCAAGAGACAATTAATGTTCCATGGACTCTAAATGCAGTACCTCAATATATTCTAGCTGATAATTAAAATTGGATACATTTATCTAATTTTGCGCAAGGTTTGTTGGCAGATATCTAAATTCTCAATATCTATGTATCATTATGACATCGGTACTGGAATTTCTCTGGCCAGGGTATAACAAAGTGGGTAAACAACAGCTGAGTGGAATTTTCTTATCATCAATATTCACATTTAAAACAAATTGACCATATTATATTATACACAGAGAAAAAGACAACTTTTTTTTAAAACACAAATTAGGTTTCTGCCATTAAATATTCCCTTAGAAATCGAGCGATACCTACCTACTGCTCAAAACAACCAGCATTGTATTAGTTACTTTTAACATAGCTAACTAGTATCGCTTAGTAACACCTACATTTGATGGATTAAAGTACAGCTATGTTGTTATGGGATTTTTCTTATTTATATAGTTATTTTAAAACTTATTTTACTTATTATTAATTAATAATGATTTAAATAGCAGGTCTTTTGTTTACTCAAAAGGGGTTGTGTTTGCCTGGCAACTCGAACGCGGGAAATGGCACAGAGTCCAAGGGGATTTCAGCGTGCATGCGCACGGTAGTAGTTGCAAATTGATTCAATATTTGTGCGTTAATATAAAATACTTACTACTTTACACTCGGGGGATAAATAGTTTATATACATATATGCGTATCCCAAGACTAAATATTTACTTTCGATAAACAACCATTTCCCCTGTTGGTGCCAATTTATCAACGGGCTATCGACCCAGTTCTTAAAAAAATTCGCGTTCGGTATTTGGAGGTGTTTGCAGCTCATAATAGGATGATAATTAGTATCTACTAATGGTAATTTAATCGGAATTGGTTTTATCTGTCAGGAATTCAATTAAGTAACATTTATTCTATCGGTATGTTTAAAGTGAAAATTATGATATCAAATGCGAACATTTTGAAATATAATATAGCCGAATTTCTTATTTTCTTAAATTCAAATATAATGCGTGATTGGCCTATTGGATTTTTTCAACATTTACTTTAATTTTACTTTATACTTACCATGAATTACAGATATTCTGCAACTGTAAATTATAATTTTGACTGATTAATCTTCCCAGTAAATTATGTTAGTTTTTGAAAATAGTTTAGTTGTTTAATTTAATATAGACTGTTATTTGTTTAATTTCCCCCTAACTGCTATTTGGACTTATCTCACTGATGATACGTATATACATTACATAGTTCAGCGTTGATATTAGAATCAGTAATGTTTTGATCATGCCTGGTATTTATTACCGAGCTTGAAGATTAACGATTATCTCGTGCATTCGCCTACAATAGAGCTGGCTAAATTATTTAAAAAAATGATTTACTTTCAACAGATTTTTGGTAGAACGCGAGGTACGATCTAAAATGCAGTGATCTACTACCTACTGGCTATGTAGGCATCCCAACCTATGTAATGTGTACTGTTATCTTGCATTCGAATTCTCTATCGTCTGGGAGACTCGGCGTTGTCCGCTCTCCAGTTGAAGAAAATCTGGGACTGATGAGACGTGTAGGCAGTCAATCAGATTGGAATACAAGTCATTGATTAGCGTTATATATTATATGATTTAGAGCGGAGGTTTGACTCCAAAATGCAATGTCAACGTCTCTACATTATTAGAAATTATGAGACACATGGGATGGCTATCGAATCTTGCCTTGCCTTGGTCCAATCAATAAAAGAGAGTCTATGGTCAATTAAGGAAATCGAACTTGACAGAATTTTAATGAAAATACAATTGAATACTGAAACGTGATGGGCTGATTTCAATTCCAGAACTGGAATCTAGAAATATAATACAAACCTAACTAATGCAAAATGGAATCAATTAGAAGGTAAATATATGTTTATTTGCAAGTACAGGTACCTATAGGTGTAACTTCTAAGGTTTATTTGCTATTTACTTCTTATTCTAATACCTGATAGATTTTATTTGAAACGAATTTATCCAGATTAGATCAAGATCAATAAATCTCATTAACGCCCTAACTTTGGATTGTATAATTTAAAATAATTGTAGGCTTCGTGTGTAGGCAGTTGAAATTTATAAAAGTTTTTGTAAAATGTTTAAATATTTGTATTGATTAATATGTATGTTTTACAGTTTTGGATTCTTGTGTTAAAATAATTAAAGTTGATATGGCAAATTGATTGAATAGATTAAAAACACTGGATTCAGCAGACTTTTATGATTTTAACTAAACAAAAATGGTATTTACATACTTTCGTCCAGTACAATTATTTTTACATAGTTTTACATTTTATTTTTCTAACTGCGAATCTTTTTAAATCACCAAACTTGACTGAATATCTTACTGCTTCTGTTTGGGGTAAAACAAGATGGTACAGGTGAGTACATGTAGTTTTGATATCTTTCACAGACCCGTGGTGATAATCGTGATGATATTGCCAGAGTAGCTGCCGGTTTTAAATAATTTAAAATTATTTTGGTTTCTGTTAGGATACATTAGTTTTTGTTTCCTAGCAAACTAAGCTAAAATAATTGCTGTTGACGGTCAAACCTTCATTATTTATTACATACAAATTAAATAGATATAATGCTTTTCATTATTTTTATTGTTGTATAAAAATATAAACATTTGTATTGTAAATACATGTTTTTTTCTACTTTAAAATAAACAAGTAAATCAAGTAGAAAGTTTATATTTTTTTAAAGGAGTTAATAATTATGATCATTAGCAACTAATTGTCTAAATTTGCTTTCATTATAAGGATGTTAAGGCACAAGAAGTTTCCACATAAATCTAATAAATGGATGTTCATTGTGGGATCAAATTGTTCCATTAAAAGAAATAAATGAAAGATTCTACCAATAAATTATGCCTCTAATTAGCATCGCTTTGAATTCTACCGTCAAACTTTTTCAATGTGACATATTATTTTAGTTAAAATTCTCTGTTCAGTTTTATAATTTTCTATAAAAACATTCAGCTAATTAATTTGGGGCTTTAATAATAAAGTCAAGATTGTTATGACTGAAAACTTTCGGATGCGTGACTTAAAGTTGCGTAACAGGATGCGTGACTAATTACAATTTCTTAATTTTTGGATTCATTAAATTTACAGAAAGTATAAATTGTTACTTACTTGCTTATATTTTTTTACTATAGGTAGTAAAATAAAATATAAGTAGGTACCTTTTTACCTTAGAAGCTTTTGTTTTCCCTAATTTCGGTTCATTCTCCTCTTTACAAACTCCTTATTCTATTTTCTATTTGTTAATTTACTGAAATTACATATAAGAGTTTCGTAGTGGAAGGAAATTGTTAGAAAACGACAGAATCTTATAGTATAAAAGTTTTAATAAGCCGAAAATGGCAAAATTTACTTTTTATAAATAAAATCATCGTCCAACATCGTTAGGTTTCGGAAAATATTGAATTTTGTAATTTAGGGTGTACCTACCTGAAAGCCAATTAAAATAGCGAACAAGTAACAATTGAAATTCAGTTTCGCTTTAGAGAAATATCCATTGAGTTGCTCTGAAAAACGTTAGATTTTTCATTCATCCAGAGAAAAATAAAAATTGACCATAAATGAAATTATATGTGAAATTAAATTAGGAATACTTATTCATTAGCACATCATTAGACAACTACCATAGCTTTATACACAGATTGACAGTTTTATCAGAAAAGGCAACATTATGAGACAGCTGGAAAAAAAATTGTTAGAAAATATGGATATTGCATACCGAACGTTACAAATTTATAGCCTGTATATTAAAACGAAATAATTCTTTCAGGAAAATTAATCACTTGTATCCGATGTCATTTGCTGGTCAGAACAATAATTATTAAGATATTGTTGCATTATTGAATTATTGAAGAAATGATTAATTTTATCCAATACATAAATAATAATGAATATAAAATGTCAATTTGAATAGAAAAATAAAATTCAATATTTTGTGTAGGTAAAATATTTTAATAAATGGATGACGGAAATTAAATATCAATTCTAAGATTTTGATATTTTTTTATATAGAAGACTGAAATTATATTTCTCTTATGCAAGGACTTATTAATGTATGCCACTTTTTAAATAAATATCTATGTCGTGTTTTAATAATGTCTAAACCAGCACATATAGTACTACAGAGGTTCAACAATTACTGCAAAACTTGTTCAATCTATCTAATTGATTTTTATATGGATTCATAAATATGTTTATATATCTTCTGCCTTTTTATTTAACAAAAAACTGATATAGCGCAGGGAATAGTGAAACACCCTGTGACTAATCAAAAATGCCCAATATGATAATATAATCGCAGTTACCTTAGGTCTTAGAAAAACAATATAAGTATAGATAAAATCTTTGTCATAGCAAATTTATTTTAAGAAAGTGTGTAGCATATGAGTAAGGATTACTCTATGGTGTGTAGTTTTTTAAATATTTGAATGTTGGCAATCAATTTTATGTAGCCCTGCGTACTTCAAAGATAATCGCCGGTGAGTGTGAAGACAGACTGATGCTGATATTTTTCACAGTATCCAGCATCAATTTTAACATTTTTTAGTACAATTGCTATAATAAGTGATAATTTTCTTGAAAATCCGCTCAAAATGCTAGCTGCTGCTATTCTTGACATTCTCACTCAAATATACAATATTCGAAAATTCCGATGATTCAGTTATTGTTTTTTTTAGTACACTAATTTTGTGAATATTATTGATTGATCATACAAGAGCTATGTACCAGCCTACTTGTCATCATGCTGCATACCTCTGAGACAAAATGAATTTAATGGCACCTAATAGACATTGCAAATATTACATTATCTATTTACAGCAACAAAAAAAATAATTAGGAAATGGAATTCGAGAGAGAGGTACAGATATAGGTATATTTTTTAACTTATCATTTTAGCGAATTTTATCATTCTAGTTAACTCCCCACAACCACTAGATATTGTCGAAGGCTTGCAAGATTTTAATTTTTAATTTAGTATATTTATTTGCTGAAGTAAAGATTTCATTCTATATACATATAATACAGAATTCAGGATATTTTCATTAACCGGTAATAGTGTGATATTTTATAAAATATATTCATAGTTACATTTAAAGATATTGATTAATTAAAGTAATACCATTGCTGTGGTTTTTCAGTCACAATTACGAGCGATTATTAATACCTAAGTATCATCAAGCGAATAGGCACCTCAAGTTTAACTGTCAGCTTCAACAAAGTCGATTCTAAAAAGTATTTTTCCGGCCTAGTTGCCACAGAGATTTTCAAATTATAAAATCCTATTTTATGGATAGATCTATAGGATAACTTCCAAAAAGAAAACATGTTTATTAGTGAGATGCTTCCAGACCTCTTCAAAAACAAAGAATTCGTATTTGTAGAATGAAAGCGTTCGTTACTGCAGCAAACACACAAAAGTAAAAAATAATAAATTTAAAATTTAAAATCTTGCAAGCCTTCGACAGTACTAACACTATTGAAGATTTTAATTTTTAATTTAATACTAACACCACTGAGCAGCCGGTAGCCCAGTGGGTAGCATGCTGGACTACGGATCGGGTGGTACCCGGTTCGAGACCCGGTCGTGGCACACTTTAAGTTAATTTGGTGGACAGGGTTCCGAAAGTGCTCAGGGACTAGACATTCCACATACGACCCGTCTAATAAGTGGTCAAGGTGTCCCCTTGGGAGCGGGTCTCAGCCCAAAGACCGTGAAAAGAGGTGGTTATTTGTCGGTCAATGTTTTGAACCCCCACCCCCCCCCCGGGGTGACCGTTGGGTACTAGCACATACTT
>JAUYWI010106528.1:0-11175 GCA_034780595.1 Parotoplana pacifica
ATGGTTTGTGCAACTACCAGACCATTCGAGGACTGTTTGACGCTATTGGGATTCCCTATAATGTTCCTGGTAGGTGCCCTTTTATCGACAGCTCCTGTAGAAGACTGAAAGCAGTCTTGTTGCACAATACGAACCACTGGCCCTCAATTCTTTTGGCACACTCAGTGCATATGAAGGAAACCTACAAGAATGTGAATGTGAGTAATTCTTATAGTAACTAATAGATTATTTTATTGTCCGTAACAAATGGTTAGAATTCTTCTTTTTTCAGGTCCTGCTTTCTGCAGTGAAATGTGAAGAGTTCAACTGGGAAGTGATAGGGCATATCAAGATGGTGGCTTTCCTGATGGGTCTCCTGGGCGGAATTACCAAATTCATGTGCCACTTGTGCCTGCGGGATAGCCGCAACATTGCACTCCACCACCAACAGCGTCACTGGCTTCTCATAACCATATGAGGTGGGAAGGAACAACGTGAAGCAGATATCTCTAGTAGAGCCATCGAAGCTGTTCATGCCCCTCGAATATCTTCCCTGCGAAACGGACACAACTTGAGCAAGTTTTGTGGCTCTCGTATGTGGCTTCTTGGAAAATCACAAGAATGAAAATTACAGATACCTTGTAGAAAACTTGGTAGATGCGTACTGGAGGATAGACTGCCAAATGTCCCTCAGGCTTCACGTTCTGCATGCCCATCTTGATGAGTTCAAGGACAATATATGGGTGACTACTCTGAGAAACAGGGCAAACGATTTCATCAAGACATTAGATCCTTCGAGGAGCGCTACAAAGGCCAATACAATGAAAGAATGATGGGCGACTACATTTGGAACCTTTTACGCCACAGTGACGTGACACTGTACAGTCGACAATCATGCCGGGAAACCTCTTACTGATTACTGTGTTTGCATCTATCCCACTCCATTTAAGCATTCGTATGCAGTCCATTCTGTTTAAATATGTAGTTTGCTGTTAAAACGTACTATTTACTTTTTATACTTACATTTTGCAATAGTGAAAAGGCTGGCTTGGCAGATCATCTCAAGGACTCTAGCACAATTCCAGAACGCTACCGGTTTCACCCCCGTGTTAGGGATCATAAAGTGAACATAGGAAATTGCTGAACCTAAGTTCATACTACTTATTAAAAGTAGCAGAGAAATAGGAGCTATAGAGATTCAAATTTCAGAATACATTTTCTAAACTGAATAAGGAAAATCAATAAATCGATATCCTGTACGCTTAACCGAAGTCTTATTTTAATCTATTTTAAAATAGAAATAATCGGAAAATAATACTCTCAGTCCAAAGACAAATTATGGAGAATATTTATACCCATCAATTGACGGATTTCGTTGTTTTAGATATAACCTTGACCGCTATAATAACTTTTTTTCCTTTGCTATTTTTTGCATATTATAAAATGAATAAAATTGACTACAGCGATTAGTAAAAACATTCAATCACAAAAAAATTATAGTATTTTTAAAAACTAAAATCATTAATTGACGAGTTCCACTGTTCTAGAACTAGTATATGCAGATCTTTATTGTAACCGATTAATTTCAGATTAACACAAAAGCATTCTGTTATGATTGTGCAAACACTCCCAGTCAAGCCAATAGCTATTTGCACAACGAGTGCAAAATACATGTCTTTTTATTGCATTCTTCGAGATTAACATGTCTATGCACGAGCCCGTAGGACGAGTGCGATAGAATGTTAATCGAGATGAATGCTATGAAGAGGCATATCTGCCATTTAATCACTTTTGAAAAGAAACAGTTGTACCCAAGCGCGATTTAGGGGGTCATTGGGTGCGAACGACCCCCTCCCGTCCTCACTGGGTCCCTTTATAAGCAAAATCAGTTGACTGTCCATTCTTCTAATCTCCATATTATGCTGTATAAATTGGCAGATGTATATTACCTATTAAGGCACAAATGTACACATACTTATATAGATCTTATAGATAGGGAGAAGACAGAGACAATAAGTAGATACAACCAATCAGCGTAAAGCACGTAGAACACGACACATAGTAAATAGTCAGAGAAATATTATACTTCTCTACCAGGCCTTGCTATTCAATCAAGGATAAATCAGAGATATGTGTATCGATTATATTAGAGTGAACAGTGAACTCATCCTTCTAACTGATACTAGGTAATTATCTCTTAAAATCGAATGTGATCGTTCAGATGTTACTGAGGTGGTTGGTGCTGTAAGGTAAATTTTCATCAGCTTCTTTAATTCCTGGAACAAGCTGTTAGGTATTCCACCAGAACACAAGATTGTTGTAAGCGTTGATAGTCTAGTCACCTGTTTGATGGCCTAGGGGATGACATCCATCAACAATGATAGCTCTGACTTTAGTTTGGAAAACTTTACGCCATCACTGCATAAATCTACAACGGTATCTGGAATCTGACCTCTTCAAAACTGTTTCTTGCACTGATAAAAAGCTGCAAGCAGCGGTATGCCTGGCTGATCAAATCGTGACTCAATATCGGATTTGACCAAATCCAGCACCTCGAAATAGATTGATTTGAAGAAATCCTTTGGGGAGCTGAATTTGTGAGGATTCGATCCTGGATCTAAGCGTATTGGTACCTTCCAATATCTTGGCAATTGGGGCTCTGAAGTTTATGAACTTGCAGCAACCAGAACCTTGGAATAGAAATCGTTGAAGCTGGAATCATCTAAGGCGGTCGTAGTGAGCGATTGTCAATTTGGACGCCGCTAAGGCAGTTTGAACATCGATGTCTTTGGCTTGTAGTGTGCATGACAATTGCTCAGCTGTTGAAAAGACTAGAAATTTCTTAAGACTCGAAAACTCAGCAGCCTGTTCGCACGGTCCATCTAGTGGGACAAAGAGGTTTGAGTGCTGTATGTGATTCATCATCCTGATTTTGCTTGGTGAAAAAGAGGTGCGATCTCTTTGGGGATAACCGGATAAGACGAGAATGCCCATGGCGAGATCAAGAGAGTTTCAAATAATTGTCACTTTTCGACACAAATCTTGCAAACAAAGATTGAGGCAGTGTGCTAGACAGTGGACTGATACTGCAGTAGGAATTTCAGCCTTTTAAATGTCCTTGCATGTTAGCGGCACCATCGTATGCTTGTCCATGACAAAGAATTAGTGGCAGGTTGCATCTGGTCAGAATATCTTTCAACGACTTGGTCAAAACATCACTGGTGATATTGGGGATTTCCATGAACCCCATGAGCTCTTCAACGACATAGCAAATGCATATGTAAATTGCTCTTTGTTAGTGCAATCAGTGACTTCGTCTGCTATTATACTATACCATTTAGCCTTGTGTACATCTCGTAGTAGGTCTCTTACAACGGAATGAACCATGGTGGAGATTATTTCATTTACAATATTCTTGGACATGAAACAACAATCATCCATCAAGCAACCAATCTCTTTGCAATCTTCTAGGCGTAGGAGCAGCAGCTGCGTAAGTTTGCTCTCAATATCTGTATGACCTCGTAATGTCAGGCCTTGACGCACCAGATATCTTATACTAGATAAAACAGTCAAGAATGCTTTCTTTTGTTTGGCATCATTGAAAGAACTCAAACGTTCTTGAACACTTACTACACCCTTATTGATAATCAAAATTTTGAGAGTTGCTTCTTTGTGCACTAAGCATCTTTCATGTTCTCTGAACCTTTCAACTGCTTTCTTCCAGTTATTAAAACTGTTCATAATAAACGTATCGTCTTTATTCTTGCTGAATTGAATCAAAGAAAGCTTTTCGGCCACTTTGCAGATTTAATAATTTAATAGTAAGGCATAGGAAACTTTAACTGGTGCTTGTAATGATCATTTTAATGCAAAAAATAATACATTTTGTACAAAAAGTGGGGAGGGCCTAGATATACTCAGGCCTCCCCAGGTTGAAATGTGAGGGGACCTGCATAATTTTAAAGACAATGTGGTTAAATCTATATAAATCATGTACTAACATAAAGCTCCATAAATGCACTGCTGTAGCACAACTTTTTCTCTTAATGGCCTCATATTTTATTTGGGTTAAAATAAGCCTAGCCTTCTCCTCCCGTTAAGCTATGCTTCTACCTAGAAAGTGATTTTCTGATGCAGCATATAGCAAAGACTACAAGTTTGGACTATTAAACCAAAATATTTCGTGGTTAAGAAACTACTCTGAACCATACAGATTTTTGTTTTGAGACCACTGAAATATTGTTTTAAAATGATTGAACTAACGACAGAAATACTGCATGAATTTGATAAAACAATTTCAGTTCAAGAAACATTGAATCTCAATAAAATGACTAAAATAGGTACATAAATTTAAAACATTAAACACTGTAACATCATCAGTCATGAGAGTTGAGACCGGTAAGATAGAAAATTGCGGTTTTAAAAATTATGTAGGTAGATAGTTCAGTCAGAGATGATAAGCAATTTTTATGATTGGAAATTCCCATAGACCTACAGGCCTTATATTGTCCTCCTCCCCAGAGACCGTGCTTGTTGACAACATACTGTTTTACTAACCTGTTCACTAAGTTCATAATGATCCTGTTAATGTCCTCTGGTTGGGTGGTTGATACTTCCAACAAACCAAAATCCATAGATGGGCATGAATTATCATTTGAAATTGCTTACATATTATATAAAAAAAACTATTTCAATAATAAGTACTTACATATATGTAGAATTTGCTAGTCTAGTATTACGAACCTAGTTGGTAAATCATTAAGCAATCATAAGTGATCGCATTTGTATAATTACTTAGTTAAAACTTTAGAGATGTGTCTATGTATTTATTTATATTTTTTTAAACTTATTTTTGCTTCCCCAGCTGTAGCTTACTAGAATTATAAATACATTTACGACACATATTACTTATAAAAAATGAGTAGCATAATAGGAAATCTAAAAAATGAAATGCAGTCATGTAGGCTTCTCCCATACTCGCTAGACTAATCAAGGAGCCGATAAACAGAGTAAATGAGGTAAATAAAAGAGCATGTTTAAACGACCTGATCGTAAAATTATTGATTTCGCAAATTTTTCTGAAGTTTATATTCAAATTAATTAATGAAATTTCATACTGCTTTATATTTGTAACAGGAAATTTTATCTTAATTATGCAATCAGCTATTTGTATCTAGTATTATATACAACTATAGAACTAATAGAAATGTCTGAATAATTTCCCTAAGAATACCTACAACAACTAACAAAATAATCATGTACCTAACATCCTTTTATTGGGCTAGTAGCTAGTAAAAATTAATTATTCATTTTGTCCTTAAATATGCACAGTAAAACCGCTTAGTTACCCCACGCACAGAAACAATGGAAACAATGGAAGACTTCTGTTTCATGATTGCTAACTTCAATTAAATGTAGAGGGATTAAAAAACTATAAGTTGGTGCATACAGTTTGTTAAGTAGCAAAGTACCGATGTGTTCACAGGTAACGTGCGTCTCAGAGATATGCGAATAACGTGCAAATGCCACAATCGAACCAACCAACTGTTGCAATCAAGTAGGGAACAATATTTGTCAGAAATATACAACAACTACTTCAAATTTCCGAGAAATACCAGCGATAGAGGGCTTCCTATAGTCTCTACCGACAACAGGAGTTCAACCCATTTAGTGAACATTCGTTTCTTCAACTACAAGACCTGTGATAGCAACATGACCACACCGATCAATGGTGACAGCCAATCAGAGAGGAGGAACACCAATGGTAACACAGTTCAGTGTCACAACTCCAAAGACGCAGTGCCACCAGCGCCACAGGTAGCGAGCCGCAGTAAATCGAGCCACCTCCATAACGGGAGACTTATCAAAGGTTCCCTTGTGCCAAGTGATCGAACGTTGTCGTCTTTCACTGGAAGTACTACCATGCCACTTCAGAATTCCGTAGCCTTTGTTGTATTCGATGATCCACAAGAAGCTGATGTCCAGCCTTCTTTAAAACTACCAGAGGTGGAAGTCTCTATCAGCAAAGTTAGTTTGAATTCTAAATTACCACTCAAAATTACCTAAATAACTAACCATATGCAGCAAATGTGCATTCCAGCATGAATGCCAAATGCTCACAAATCACTCGTGCTGGAGCACCAATACCAGCCAGAGCTTCCCTCACCGCTCACTGTCAATAATGGGGTATAAACCTGAGAAAGAATCTAAGCTCTTTTAGGACAATACCAAGTTTGCAGCAAGGACCGGCAGGCATTTTTATGCGACTGGTTTCGTATCTGATAGGTACTTGTTACAGTTGGTGCTGGCAACTTCCAAGGCTGCCCACTGACAGTGAGTGGTGATACTTAGGTTTGATGTTCCACTACCAGTACAGGAGTTGAGAACTTGTAACCTTCAAGTGGGAATGCACGTTTGCTTGCCTAGATATAGCCATTTTCTGCATTAAAGCGTACAAAATATTCTGAGATATTAACCATAATCTACTAATTATTTTATATGTTTAGCAAACAGCTTTCAGATTTGTGTTTTATGGGCGCTAATGTGTTTAGACAGACCAAATTAATTTATTTTTCCCCTCATGGCGTCATCAAGCCCCAATCTTAGCCTTTTCATCCAGTTATTGTCACTGCTTCAATCCAAGGTAGCTGTGAACTAAATTTTAGGTCAATCGGATTATTAGAAAAAGAAAAATTCACATTAAAAAATAAAAAAGTTGCTTCTGACAACTGATCACAATGTGCAGACAACATTCAATATCCCTTTTAGCAGCAAATTGATGAAAGCTGTGGCCTGATTCGAGTCGTATGAGGCCAACATATGTTTAGAAATCAGAAGTAGTAAAAAAAATCACCTAAAATATTTCTAATTCGCCAGAAAAAGTCACAAATGGTCAGCAAAAGTAGATAAAATGCAGAATGTGCCAGCCAAAATAAGTGTCAAAAACAAAATTTATAATCCAAAATGTTTTTCCTTTTTTTGTTTTTTTTAGGTGACACTGACAGCCAAGAAGGAGCAGTTCGATCACAAATCAAGTTCGGCCGACTACATGGCCCGCCTCGCCAAAAGCGGGGGCAACCAGCACCACAGCCCCGTTGCTGCAACTAGCGCCAATGCAAACGGTCAGAGAAGATTCTACGATGCCAGAGAGCGGGAGAAAGAGCTGGAAGTTAAACGACGAAACGATCGCTTCAACAAATGGCTGATAGACCTCGTGTACCAAGAAAATACGGCGGGACTACTGACTGAGGCCAATAATAAATGCCGGTCGTGTCTAAATCCGATCCATGAAATGGCAGAAACCGAGTGACAAAGCCATCCCCACACGTAATGAAACCCAAAGATTTTAATAGATCAACTGATGGAGCGTTCTTTTGTTCATGTACTTTTCCATAGTTAACAAAAACATGCTGGGCCTGGGTCACTAATTATGGAACACGCTGTATCGGCCATATCAGATGTGCTGGTTAAAGAGGAAATCTTTTTTAAATTAAAGGGAGATTGCTGGAATTGGAAAAGCAAGTTTTTCTAAATTCCAGAAAAATTTTTATTGCATAAAATCTACAAATACGACTTTTAATATTTCAAATTCGTCTTATAAATCTTGTTTCGTCCTCCTATTCCCTGCCTAGAGAGAACATTTAAAACAGCTGATTTCACACTATGCATGGTGCGTCCTCCATCCATCTAGAATTTCTTTTAAAATCTTTGGTTAAATGCGGGCAGATTTGTTTTGTGTTTGTACATATAAATACCTACTCATAAGTAAAGCATCGTATTGAACTTCTGAAAGCCTTCATTTTAAACAAAATACCTCCAATAAAATGTAATAGGCATGAGAACTCGCAAGGAAAACAAAATGGCGACTAGTGCAAATCAATCGAAAATATTTCAGGCATTTAAGTCAGCGTTACGAAAAGAATATAAAATTAGCTATACAGCATGTTAGAATTAAATCTAGTAGGCATCCAGCCTATATAATTTTTAAAGGCAAAAAAGTCCCTACTAAAACGATTCCAAAAGCCCCGAATAAAATGGTTTCAAAAGCCGGTTAAGATTCTCATGCCTGTTTTGTCAACTAGAAATATCAAAGTTTATGGACCTAGCACAAATATCATTTTATTTCAATGTTAAACTTTTTATTTGATTCGAAACAATTGAAAAAAAGGTCTTGGGTTTGATATAGTCAAAATTAGTGTTGTCTGCGGCATCTAGGGATACAATTGTTTGTATTTTTACTAGAGTCAATGTTTGTTAAATAGTGATAGGTAACAATTTCAGTCTCGCTGTGGTAATAAATACCTAATAAAGAGTGGAGGGTGTCAAATATTGAATTGTAAATAGCAAAGATATATTTAACAAAAATATATTTGCTCCCCCTTGGAGATATCTCAAGTTCTCAAAAAATTCTTCAAGAACCCATGTCAAGAGATAAATAAAACGCCATTTCTTTGCTGATGAACCTAAAGCATGTCTTTTCAATCCAACAAAATGTAAGATGCCCTTCCGATCAATAATTATAAAAATTTCACACAATATTTATTGAGTAAGAAAAGGGACTATTACAAGTCTACCAACCCATTTACATCTACATAACTATGTCTCAACCAAATGGAAACTATTTAAAATGAAAACAAAAGAGAATCAAAATATAACATCAGATAAAATGCATAAATATATTTGTGTATTAGTACATTAGTACGTATAATAATAATAAAGAAAGACACAAGAATAATAAAAGCAATAATTTCACACACAAAATATGGAATAAGTAAAACCCGTCACCACAAACAAGGAGTGGAATTCTGTGTAATTTATGCATAACACGCCCAGTAGAGGCACACGGTGGGCAATTACAGTACGGGATTTCTACGTTTTGCAGAAATAATTTCTGTCGCTTGAACAACAATAAAACGTAACAAACTTTCGTTCACCAGAAAGCAAGCCAACCAATACTGTTTTTTGTAATTCTTATGTATAAAAATCAATACCTAATCAATAGAACACAATTGGGACACAATCAATTGTTAATTCCATAATATCATGTCCAACAAACGACTACAGATATAATTTGAAGTTTGTGAAAATGTAAATTTTTCATTGTTTCCAGATAGAAAATTGGAAAATTCAAATTGAAAGTGCGAATCCCAAACATTTATGGACATAAAGGGCCATAATAATTCACGTAAATTTTGGTATCCCAAAGTCAACTAGAGTCAATAGTTTCGAGTGCAAAAATTAACGCTAGTTGTGGCAGTTTTATTTCTAGATGATTGCTGTAACTCTATCTTAGCGCTACAACTGGTTGTACCACTCAATTTTAGAGGTTGAAGCAAATTTATCTTTAGTAGAAGAATGTTGCCATGTGCCAGAAACCAAAATGGTTGCTACCAAAATGATAATTTATGTCACAATAAAAGATTATTTAAAGTACACCCCCTCGCAAATTAAGTTGTCCACTATGTATGACGCCTAATCAAAAATTCGACCTTTCATAGTTTTGACCCTGAAGGATTAAAAAATTAACGCCGTTTGTAGCACAGCCCATAATTATGCCAATAGGTACCAAATTATGTTCACCTATTTAGTGTACAATTAATATCACAGAATGTCGATTGTTTCTCCAAATATGGATTGGTTGTTACTGACTAAGCAAACATTAAAGTGGCATTCTTATAGAGAACAAAATGGTGTAGTGATAGAAACAAAACTTTTCAAATTATCTTTGACAAAATATTGACCCAGGCTATCAATAATCCCCCTTGTTGTTTGTATAAACTGGAGATTCATAATATAGATGACGTAATATTGAGTTCATCTGTTTCTTATTATGTGAAACAATAAGCAGGGATGGGATAAATGTCATCGATGGGTTGCACACTAGCACAGAAAACAATACCTAGAAATAAAAGACGATGTAGTATCTGAATTCAGCATCTAAATCACAACTTCTTCATTTTCTGCCTCAACTCTTCCAGGCTCAGTTTGGCATCTACCGTTGTTGATTCACCTTCAGCGGAAACTTCCTCTTTTGGAAGCGGTGCAAATGCCATTGTAACGCCAGATCCAAGTGCCGTATTTGAAATACCTAAAACATAGAATTAAAAATACATTTTATAATGAACATCGTCATCAGGTTCCCTGCTCGATCCGAACGCTGCAGATCATGGTTCGCCCAATATTTCTATCCATTATCGTCCTTATCACCTCGACATCTCACTTTTCTGAATGAATCCGCTGCTTCAGACTACTAATAAAGTTCTCGCGAGGTCCACCTCTACCCCTTTTACCAAGAATCCTGCCAGTCACAGCCAATGTCTCAATTCCACCTTTTCCTCATGACCTGTCCGAAAAAACTGCTTGTCTTGTTCTTATCGTATGAATCAGTGATCTCTTCGTTCCTGCCCTCTGGAAAACACTTTCATTAGAACTGTGTGGACTATATGGCACCTGGAGCATCGCTTGGCCATTGGGCCGAGCTGGGCCCCGGAAAAGGGCATGTAATGGTCGTGGTGCTTCAAAGACTTTGCGCTATAAAATGCCACATTTGACCAGCGTCACAAACAGCCTCTGCATATCCAGCTGCTTATTTTTTACCTGCACGTGGTGTGGCTGCCAAGCTAAAAGGAGAGGTGCCATATGTCTACTGCTGCCTTGTAGTTTGGCATCTTCAGGCTGGGAGAAGGCGACTCCGATCCAAAACCATTTTGCATATCAGGACCCACCAAGTGGAGCAACAAGTCACAAGCATCACACGTAATGGGACGGTTGTCCTCCCGGCTTTTTATGCTACGACTTAGAGAAGAAGAATGCCCCCGAGAAACCACATTTCTGCAGCTTGCAAACGGCCGACATCTGCTTTGGTCATTGTCCGGGTCTCACTTCCATAGGTCAGGATCGGCATAACGTAACAGTTTAGCAGACGTCGTTTAAGGAAAATAGAAGTTGATCCAACTTCCATAACGTGCTCTTCTTCTGATCTCGCACCTACCATCATTTGTGAAATAACTTCCGAGGCAATTGAAACTGATTTTGTCCCCTGTTTGTAACTTGCATCCTTCCACTTTTGTTTTGCTCATGACCAAGCAGAAGGTTTCATCCGCGTTGATGTTTAACCCGTATTCTGCACTGATATCAACTACTTTGTTCAGCAGTGCTTGTAGATCTTCTTGTGTTTCCGCCATCAAGACCGTGTCG